>CM070545.1:56163900-56407414 GCA_036346405.1 Phyllostachys edulis | reverse complement strand
GTGTGTGTGTCCTCGCGTTCCACCATTAAATAACTCTGAAGAGGCGATTAATCATCGGAGAAGGCGTCCCTAATAAAGCGTTACGATCGGTGGTGAGATTTAAGGTAGTTAACAATGTGCTAACTACCTTGCGGTTAAAAATACTTGTGAGAAGCTTAACCGTAGGGTGGTTTATTGTTAGTGTCTTGTATATCATCGCATGGTATGGAGCGTTTTGCGTGTTCTATTTATCATACGGTTAAGGTGCTTGTTCATAGCATTTACGGCGACTACACCGGTGAAACCTAGTCAGGCGAGGTACCCATCGTGTAACCTCTGGAATCCTTACGACCAGTGAGGTCATTAGCCTTAGGGGTTACGACCATGAATACATATGGTCTTTTATGTATTTAAATTAATACATAGAGGTTTTAATCCTCGTCAGTACGAAACAAAGCAAGATTGGTCGCTCAAGGTTATTCACAAGTCGAAGGTTTGGATTTTGGTGAAACCTTTGCTCCCGTAGCTAGGCTTGAGTCAATTCGGATATTACTTGCTTTTGCATCATGCTTTGATATTAAATTATTTCAAATGGATGTTAAAAGTGCATTCTTAAATGGTAAAATATCTGAACTTGTCTTTGTTGAACAACCTCCCGGTTTTGAAGATCCTAAAATCCAATCATGTCTATAAACTCTCCAAGGCGCTCTATGGTCTTAAACAAGCTCCTAGGCGTGGTATGAGCATTAGAGATTTTCTAGTCTCAAAAGGATTCAAAATCGGAAAAATAATTCAACTTTATTTACTAAAGTCTTAAGCGATGATTTCTTTGTTTGTCAAATCTATGTTGGTGATATCATTTTGGGTCTACTAATCAAGATTTTTGCGAAGAGTTTGGTGATATGATGTCTAGGGAATTTGAAATATCCATGATTGGAGAATTGAGCTATTTCCTTGGACTTCAAATCAAGCAACTCAAAGATGGAACCTTCATGAGCCAAACCAAATGCATAAAGATTTGATCAAGAAGTTTGGCATGGAGGATGCAAAACCCATCAAGACTCCCATAGCAACCAACGGTCATCTTGACTTAAATGAGGGAGGTAAATCGGTAGATTTAAAGCTTTATAAGTCTATGATTGGTAGCTTGCTTTATCTTACCGCATCTAGGCCCGATATTATATTTAGTGTTTGCATGTGTGCACGTTTTCAAGCAAATCCAAAATAGTGTCATTTAATGGCTGTTAAAAGAATACTAAGATATTTAAAGCAGTCCTCTAGCATTGGCCTATGGTATTCCAAAGGTGCTAAATTTGATTTAATTGGATAATCGGATTCCGATTATGCGGGTTGTAAAGTGGATAGAAAAAGCACCTCGGGTAGTTGTCAATTCTTAGGAAGATCTTTAGTATCATGGTCATCCAAGAAATAAAACTCAGTAGCATTGTCCACCGAAGCGAATATGTTTCAGCGGAAGTTGTTGTGCTCAATTGCTATGGATGAGGCAAACATTGATGGATTATGGAATTAAAACGATAAAATGCCTCTTTTGTGTGACAATGATAGTCTTAGTGAAAATTGCAAATAACCTGTTCAACACTCAAGAACCAAGCATGTAGATATTAGCTACCATTTCTTGAGAGATCATGTGAGCAAGGAGATATTGAAATTAGCCACATAAGAACCGAAGATCAATTAGCGGATATTTTCACCAAGCCATTAGATGAAGGCCGCTTTTGCAAATTGAGGAATGAATTAAATGTTATTTGAACTCTTGCCTCATGTTTTGTGCTTCATTTGATGTTAATTGAGTCATTTATGAAAGTTTTTTTCAAATCTTTTATTAAAAATAACTATGATCATAAAAACTATGTTTTAGTCTATTCTATGCATAATGATCCTTAATGATATTTATTTAAGTGCAAAACTAAGGATCATTTGCAATTATTCTAATCTTGAAGAAAATCCGGATAATCGGAACAACTTGACATTATATTCGCGAAGCGACCACAAAGCGGTATGGCCGGCGTTATAACAATGGTACTACCGGGCGGTCTTTTAGTGATATGACCACATCGGTTTATGAGAGGCGATAACTCCTGTGATTTCTTGTTCTTTGAGACTTAACCTCGGGACGGGGCGATTCGACATGCACCGCTTCAATTCGCTCGGCCTCTTCTCTCTCCGATCTGGCGTCACCCAAAACCACCACTCCAATCCTCGAAACTTGGCATTTCTTCGCTCCTCGTTGGTTCTTGCATCTCGAGGTTCTCCTCCTTCAATCCATAAGGTAAAACTTCCTTTGATTCAAGTTTTTACCGATTTTGAAACCCTAGGTGTCGTTTTAGGGTTTGATGAAAATGTAGAATGATTTACGGAGTTCTAGTAGGGCAAAAGGGCAAAATTGACGTCTAGTGATGTTTGCGCATCAATCCATGGATTCACTCCATGAAAAACCGTCAAAATTTAATATTTTTGTTGGTCCTAGAACTTCGATCGGGAAAATCGGACGATAGGTTCTTGGCGGCAGTACAACCATGATCGCGGTTATCTTGAAGCTTTAGAACTGGCGAGCGACCGATTATCTGACGAAAATGAAAACTCAACTCTTTTTCATTGAATTCTATTTGATTGTTTCTTTGAACTTCACGTAACCTATCCTATCTCTGTGAAGATGCCTAGGATGAGGGTTGCGACAAGAAAATCACATGGACCACCAAGAGGAGGACAATCATCCTCTCAATCTCCTTCATCTCCCCGTGACTCAAATTCAAAGAACTTCGACTGCAGCCCACAGACTGTGATCTTGCTCAGATTCGATGAAAGGTGGTGCATAGCAAGGAAAGAGGCCGACATCGAATCTGGCGAAGAAAGCGAAGACAAGGTTTCTAATTATGAGGCCGAATCTGAATAGGAATCTCGGCTACAAGACAGATGATGACTTGGGAGAGCCTCCAGCGTCTCCACTTGATTTGCGACTTCTCTCAGCTGATGATTATGCCATCAAGAGGCATGTAAATCAATATCTTTTCAAGTCTGATTCAATTAATCCAAAATTTCATACTGTCTTCCAAGAACAAGTATATGAACAGCTATATGGACATCACAGAAAGTTTGCAGACCACAAATGGATTAAGTGGACTCATATAAATTCACTAGATAACTACAGTGGTGTTTATCAGCTCTTCCATCGAGTGGGTCTTCATGACCTTGTGGCACTGAAACAAAATTATGATGATAAGCTTATCAGGCAATTTTACGCCACAGTACATGTCTCTCCAGACTTGAAAACTTTTAGATGGATAACAGTCACCAGAAATTTGGAGAGTACTAAAGAGGAATTCGAGCGAGTTTTAAGGGTTCAATCTAGCTCTTGGGAGAAGATCTTTGAGAGCCCTGCTTTACTGGCTCCTACTTGGGCTGACCATTACGATTCCTCTATCAAGTGTAAGCTAGGCACAATTACTGGACTTAAGCCCTTACCAAGCATGGTTAACAGGATTATTAATCATAACTTTTACCCCAAGAGTGGTAATTTTGATGTAGTCAGGGGACATGCTTGGAACATTATTGATCATATTATGAAGGGGATAAGATTTGATGTTGTGGATGTGATTCTCCAGGGCATAGTCTCTTCCAAAAATGATAGAATTAAAAGGATTTACTATGCTCCATACATCATGGCCTTGATTATGAAGAAAATGGAATATCGTGTTGGTTTGGGATCAGTTCATAAGTACTACAAGCCTCGAGATGGTATTCCTCCCAGTCACAGTGGTGTTGAGGTTGAAACTGATGAGGCTCCTGTTGTTGCTGCTGCTCCTGCTGAATGTGCTCTTGCACAAGTTCTTCAAAATCAGCAGCTGATTCTTAACACATTGCAAGAACTAAAGGCACAACAAGCTGAGACTCGCAGCAGGCTACTTGAAATGGAGGCAACTCAGAATGATTTCTTTGATGAGACTCATAACAGGATGTCTACCATGACAGAGAGTGTTTTTGACTTGGAGCAGCTTTTGAGGACTCCTCAGCGATACACTCGCCGTCCTCCTCCACTCTCTAGGGCCTCTGCTTCGCCTGCTATCCCTCCCTTGGACCTAGTTATAGTGCCAGAATCTTTAGCTCCTCTAGCACCAACTACAGAGTCAGCGGCTCAGGATTCGGCACCTATTGGTTCAGCATCTCAGGATCCGGCACCAGTTCCTCCTCCAGATCAGGCCACAGCTTCTCAGGACTCTGCTCCTCTACCTCCAGTTCCAGAGCCTCAGGATCCAGCTCCAGCTCCAGATCAGGACCCGGTTTCTCAGGACCTTGCTTCGCAGGATCCAGTTCCTCCTCCTCAGGACCCAGCTGTCTGACGTGTTTTTGGTACTTTGATGCCAAAGGGGGAGAAGTGAGAAGACGTGAGAAGGCATAGTTTTAGGGGGAGCAAGTCTTTTGCTATTGCTACTATTACCATATATGGGCTTATATGTGTTTTGTAATTATATGTTGGACCTATGTGCTTGTAATAGCTTAAATCTATGCTTATGTTATAACTTGTTGGATGATGTTTATGCTTATTATCTTAAAATGCAATCTCAATTATTGTCATATCTTAATATTGCATTTTCCCTCAAGTTCATACATGCAAAAGAGACTCCGCCAAAAATTTCACAAAATCTCCACATGTGCTTGCAAATTTTCTACCATTTATATGCACATGTTTAGGGGGAGCCTTCTTTAAATTGGATTTAACAAGAAAATAACTCTCAACATTCATTTGTGCTCATTGCAAGAATTCTTTTATTTGTTAAAGTCATCAAAAGAATATACACTCATAGTATATTCAAAACAATCTTTCTCACATATTAATTGTGTTGTCATCAATTACCAAAAAGGGGGAGATTGAATGCATCTAGGTGCCTAAAAATTGTTTTGGTTATTAATGATAATATGTGAATATAGGATTAATGTGTTTATTGAGTATTTACAAGGTTTAATCCCATTGGTGAACTTGTTGACGCAAAGATGCATGCTAAAGGACAATATGGAGATTTACATGGCTTAAAGACAAGGTACAAGTAGTCTAGGATCCTTTTGTATTTTACCGGTCTTAGGTGAATTGGTTGGAAGACCGGATTATAGGTTAAATGTCGTACTATTAAGAGGGGTCATGACTAGTAGCTTGATAGCATGTTCTTGTGTCATATGGATCAATTTAGGATCATGCATACATTTGAATTTGAACATTTCGAAAGCCTTAAGTGCATTTGTCAGAAATCTGTAGTATCGCAGTTATAATGACGGTTGTACCGCTTGGTACAGTATGACCGCGCTTTACTTGGCGGTAATGTGATTTTGAAGGCATCGACCAGCTGGCGCAAATCTTGGTATGGTAGCTTCTTGGCGATACTACGCATTGCGGTCGTTCGATTTTAGTTGGCGGTTCAATAAAAACAGTACAAGTGCATTTTAGCTCAGAAACTCTTTTGGGAATCGGTCGTTCCGCTTCTATGAAACGGTTGAACCGCGATGCGGTTGTACCGATTTTGTATGGTCATTGAATTTTCGAGAGAGCATGTAATTTCAGCGTTTTGGAAACCCTAAGGTTGGTTGTCTGCATGCTCAATCTGATGCGGCCAAGGCGATCTTGTTGTATGCAAAGTTTAGTTAGCGGTCGTCTGCTCGGAAAATTCAACGGCTATGTCGAGCATTAAATGCATGTTGTATAGCCGTTCTGGTGCTCTGTCACAAGAGCGGTTGTACCGCAACTTGAACGACAATTATACCGATTTTCTCTGAAAGTTTGGGGACTCCTCCCCAATGGGGTCATATTTGTTGGTGGGGGTTATAAATACCCCCCAACTGCTCAAGGACAGGTTGCTAGTGTCCATTTAACATCTACAGAGCCTTGAGCATTCACTAAACTCCAAAATTCTCTTGTGCATTCATTGTGAGGTTGTTCAGTTTATTCAAGTGCATCCATTCTCCTAGTTGATTCATTTGCACTTGAGTGCCATTAAGCGAAGGTTGTTGATCTATTACTCTTGAAGTGTTGCTGCACTTCTAGACGGCTTGGCGGTGGAGCACGGTGATCTCTTCAAGAAGATTATGAAGAGGCCCGGTGCAAGCTTGTGAGTGGTTCGGTGTTCACCATCTCCGGAGCGGAGGAAAAACAACCATAGTGATCGAGGGAAGGCTTAATTCGTGGAGCCAGCTTGAGGTGTCAAGCTTCCTCAACGTGGACTAGTGAAGATCGGCAAGTCTTCGATACTACGGGAAAAACATCGTTGTGTCTTTGTGGTTATTTCTAGTCTTTACTGTTTCCGCATTTACATTTCTAGCTTGATTATTGCGTTGAATTGCTTAGCTAGTAGTGTAACTTGTTTAGACAATTATTAATTGGCTAAAATTGTTACAGTGTTAAAAAGTTTTAAAACCTTTTATTCACCCCCTCTAGTTGGTTATCCTTGATCCTACAGTAGGTTCTGCACTATACCTTGCTAATAGGTTCACGGCAAATGCAATGTCCGTTCTAGTACTGTTTGCTAAATACATGAGTGCTCCTACTGCGATCAAGTATGGGAATTCCGGTCCAGAACTTCCTCCCCCTCTTCTTTAGGTCTGTACGGGTCTTTGTTTTGCTGCAAAGATCTCCCGACCATTGGCACTTTCGAAGGGTATGCCTTTTTAAATTCGAACTTTTCTAACATCTTCTGGGTGTAAGTTGACTGATGCACTAAAATCCCTTCAGGGGTATGCTCAAGCTACAAGCCTAGGCAATATTTGGTTCTACCCAAATCTTTCATTTCGAACTCCGACTCTAGGTAAGAGCTTGATTTCTTAATACCTTCTAAGGTTCCGTGATATTCAGATCATCTTCATACACTGAGTTTATACAAAATCCATCCTGAGATTATTGTATAAATACACAGGGATTATTCTCATTGTTCGTGTAGCCTTTCTTGCATAGAAAGTTGCTTCAAGCGATTATACCACATCCTGCCTAATTGCTTATGTTCGTAAGTGACTTTCTGAGTTTCACACTGTACATATTTCTGTTTTCTCTGTCTTGGTTCGGAACAGCGATACATTCAGGTACCTTCGTATAAATGTCCAAATTCAATATTCCATAAAGGTATGCTGTTATCACATCCATCAATTTCACTTTTAACTTCAAGTTTACTGCCATTAAGATTAAATATCTAAAGGGTGGTTCCGTCCATGATCGGGGAATATGTTTCTTCATAAACAACTACTGGATATTGAGTGAAACATTGTGGAACAAGCCTTGTTTTACTTCATTATTTTCATTTCTCTTTCGAACAAATACCTACTTATGCCCTACGGGTGCCACTACTACAAAAGGGCTATCTTGGGCGCATCATCACAGAGCGGTTGACCAAAACCGCTCAGATACGGCAATCACATACGGTTTTGGTTTAGAGAAATGCGTATTCTTTATCGCGCTTAAAAACCATCTGTGGAGAGGTAATATCACGAGACGGTTCATAACTAAAATCGTGCAGGAAGTATCACGCACGGTTATTAACAATAACCGCTTTGTGATAATTCTACATATCACAGACGGTTTTCAACAAACAACCGCCTATAAAACCTCACGAACGGTTCTTAACAATAACCGTCTATGATATTACTACATATCACAGACGGTTTTTTTATTATAATCATACGTGATAATATCGCTCTGACTCCCATTGAAGCCCGATGATCGATTTCTTAAATCGCCGTCGCGTCTCTTCGTCGCATCAATGCCGCTTCGGCTCCCCGATGCGTCTCTTCATTTCACGCTCCGAATTTATTCCTTGTTTTATAAAAAGGATCATCCGCCATCGAAGATGATTATCATCCCCACATATAACTCTAGTACTTATAAAAAAGCAGAAATGGTTACCTCTTCTGTTTCCTTGTCGCCGGCATTGATGGCCTACACCGCCATCTTGCATAAGCAACTCTCCTACCATACGTTGGCGGATCTTTGAAGAACACTGTTTCAACAATTTCTTCACTCCTCTCTCCGAGAATTTGCCGGAGCAGGTGACGGCCACCTTCCACCGTCTTGACATCCTCCTCCGTCGTGTCTTCCGGGTGATCTCCCACTTTCGGCGAGTTTACCGCGTCATCGATGTGGTCCTCCACAACGACGTTGCACGTCTCCAGGAGGCTTGTCGTGACTTGGGCTATGTCGAGGCGGTGGCGATCGAGTCGACTGTGCCGAGACCCTCAAGCAAGGGAAGAGAGCCTATGGGCTCAATTATTCTTGGTTCAACAGTCCGAGGGTCTTTGGGGGACACTCGAACAAGCGTGTCAGTGGGTGGACGCATTTCAGGCTTTGTTCGATGACGAACCGTCCAACGCCGACGTCGCCGCCTATGAAGTATTGAAGACGGAGATAGCAGCCTACCTCCGCCACTAGAAAAACTTTGTTTATTTATAAATTTCTACTTTTTTTAATCTTTGTAAGAAGCGACTGGCCACGCTGTTTGGCCATATGAAAATGCCAAAATGACGAAAAAAATCTAGTTTGGAGGTGAAGTTACTATATTAATTATATGTTGAATTATTACTGTATCTGACTGGGAAGTGGCTTCATGTATCAGCAACCAACCATTCCTTGATATCAAGTCCAATTACCTATCGGCGACACCTAGGTAATTGTATGTCCACACGCTTTCTCTTGCAGCCATACTTCGTGAACTTGCAAGCTCGATGAGAGGTTGCCCGTGGCAGCTGTGTCATCCTCCCTCACGACCCCCCGAAAGTGGCTGGGGACTACGAACAATATATATAATATATATATGAAGCCAGTTTTAAAGACACAAGCAGCCACTGTGAAAGATAGTTATCACAGACGGTTCTAGACACGAATCGTTTGTGATAGTCATATATCACAGACGGTTTTGAGTTAATAACCGTCCGTGATGACCTCATGTCATCACTGACCCATAAACTCAGACAGCACCGGAAACCGTTTGTAATGATGTTTTTGAACCGTTTGTGAAGACCTTTTCTGTAGTAGTGTGCATATAGGGAGGCGAACGGCTTACAGGTTCAAACACCTTTCTTTTATTCAGAGATGATAATTTTACAGGTCCAAGCACGCTGTGGTAGTGGTATAGGTATATAAACCTTGCAACCAAATCTTCAAAAAGAGAAATTTTCGGTGCTAACCCTTGCGATAATTGCATAGATGAATGTATGTTATATGTCGACGGTCTTAAATTGATGAGAGTTGCTGCGTGCAAGACTGCGTGTCCCCAACATGTAGTTGGTAAATTACAATTCTTCAAATGTGGTCGGGCAATAAATTTAATCCTTTTAATTAATACCTCCATTTTGTATGTGGACATGCGGTACGGAATGCTCAACTTTAATTCCCATTGCCATACAATAATCATCAAATTCCTTTGAAGTAAATTCTCCGGTATTGTCCATTCTGGTGGACTTCACATGATGATCAGAGAAATTATTTCTGATTTTAATTCTCTGTGAGATTAGCTCTGTAAAAGAGTAGTTTCTCGTAGACAATAAACATATGTACGACCATTTCGAGGAAGCATCGATGAGCACCATAAAATACCTAAATGGCCCTAACAGAGGCTGTATAGGACCGTAAAAGTCTCCCTGGATACGATCCAGGAATGCAGGGACTTCATTCTTCGCTTTCAGAGCAAAAGGTCTAGTAATTAATTTCCCGGTGGCACATACGGGGCACACAAAATCTTCGTGATTCGAGAAATTCTTTACGTTCATATTATGTCCCTGTGAATTCTTAATTATTTTTCTCATCATCCTAAGACTTGGGCGACATAATCTATCATGCCAGAGATAGAAAAGTTCAGAGCTTCTAAATACTATTTTCAGGGCAGTATAGGCTGCAGGTGCCTTAATATTAGTGCAGTATAACCCAGTTTCATATGAAGGAAGTCATTCTAATACTATTTTTACATGCTCTTCACGCTTTGTAATGAGTAGGTATTCCTTACCATACTCTTCTTCAATCTCTGCGTGGAAACCGTTAACGCAAATATCCTTAAGAGTTTTAGTCGCTTCTGGGTACAACAAGGTTTCTTCAATGACCAAAGTTGTGCTCATCGGGAGTATAATTGTGGCCCTTCTTGAGCCTATTATACAACTATCGCTGCTCACGATTGTCATAAGACTACTAGCATTCTTGTTGATCGACTAAAAGAGTTTCGTCTCTCTCAAGATGGTATTCGTTGTGCCGCTACCTGCTAAGCATACTTCCTCCATAGGGCGCCACACGCGTTCTAATATAATGTACTTTATTAATATGCAACAGAAAGCAAGCAACACATAAATAAAATACTTCAGATATCATAACATAACTTGCTATTATAAATGCGGAATAAGTCTTGCGAGGACTCATCATAAGAATTTAATGCTTTGCTCTCCTAGAGCTTACAACCATCATTCAAAAATAATTCAATGTTTTGCTTCAATTACAAAGCGCAAGTTACTATAAAAAATCCAAGTGTAATGTGTGCATTAGATCGAATCGATGAAGTATTCAAAACTTACGCCTCAATCGCTACATGGTGATCTTCTCCTTTTGGTCAACTACTACCGAGCCGCCGTGCGATATCTAAAGGAGGGATGATAGGAAATTTGTGTTGATGGTGTAAACCGAACACAAGTAAGAGGCGGACGATGGTCGTGCTACTCTGCCTTCGTCCCACGAGAACTAACGTAACACGAGGATTTATCTGAGGTTCGGGGTCCCGAGAGACCGCCTACTCTGTCGGCTGACCTCACGGGGTTCGAGGATCCCTCCCGAAGGCTCACCTAGTGACTTGCTTGTATGTATTGCTCAAGAGCCCCCCTCCCAAATGAGAGAGGTACATGGGGTATTTATAGGCTCCCAAGCCTGTACAATGACCAAAATGCCCCTTGAGGGGGGAGCTAGCCTATGAGTACAAGTGAGGGGTACAATCGACTTTTGCAAGACAGTTACATTTTTTGAGCTGTTAAACAGATGTTTCCTCTACAGAGTGGATCCCACGAAGAAGATAAAATATTCTTCCAACAGTAGCCCCCCTGTCCGTTGACGTTTCAGAAAAAACGTCAAAGAGGCAGTTTTGAACTGAGCCAGACGTTAATATATCTTGATTTTGGTCTGATCCACAAGAAACTTTTTTTTTCTTTGGATACTGGTCCTTCTGTCCTTGATTCTATGCAGCATTGCAGCTCTTTTTTTCACATGGCATGTTTCCTTCGTGTCTTCATTTGAAACAGTGGGGGCTATTTAACGCATTGGGATGCATCGAACTGTGTGCCCGTGAAGACGCTTCACAGAATCCAAAGCGAGGAAGCCGCAGAAACTGCTATTACAAGCTCGAGGTAGATAGGTACTTTCTTTTCTTCTCCATATCCACCCATTCTGCTGCCATTTCCCACCCCTGGCTAAACCTACATACACGCCTACACACGCCATCTCTTCTCTCTCCTCCATTATTTCCTCTCGGCAGGGAAGCCCCTGGCTTCATCTCTTTCTTCCATCTCCTCCTGGCTTCATCTCTTTCTTCCATCTCCTTCTTGTCTTCGGATTGAGTTGCGCGGGGGTTAGTTGGACCCCGAGCGACGACGAATGCTCGAGCGCTTCGCGGTTGGCGGCGAGGGCACGGTGGTCGAGCCAGATCTGCCCGCCGGCGCACTGGCGGCGAGACCAAGACGCCGGCGTTGAGCCGCCCAGAGCCCGTTCTTTGCCGCACCATGGCTTCTCGCCACCTTCTTCTTCTTCTTCCTTTGGTCGATGGGGCCTCGGTTCGGCCTGCGCTCTTGGAGCCAACGGCGCCGCTGCCTCCCTGACGCTGGCGCCTCACTTGCGGCTCGGTCGGCGTGGTTGCCGGCGCCGCTTGGCGTGGTTCTTGCGTGGCTGCGCCCTCGCTACTGGTGTGGCCATCTACTACGCCTCGCCTCCGCACAAGCTTCTCGCGTCTAGTCCTCCTCACGCCACCTCCTCCCGCCTCGCCTCCCGGCGACCGCCCGCATCTGGGACCTCGGCCGGTGGTGGGGCCCGCCTCGTCAAGGCGCTCTCGGCCACTCCACTCGCCTTCGCGTCGCCTTGACCTCCACACAGAACATGCTTGCCTTGGGCTCCTTCGACGAGGCAGTGCGGCGTGTGGGGGTCGGTCTGGCCGGTGCCTCCGCGTCTTTGCCGGCCCACTCGAGCAGGCCGTTGCCAGGCGTTAGCCAGTATGCCTTGCCTTGATCGCCAGTCGTCAGTATGCCCGGCCTTGGCAATTTGTGTAGTGGCGATGCACATTTGTGTTAATTAGAATGACTTGTGTTTTATGATGAAGTTCTTGCTTTCTCCAAGCGCTTGCCTACTCGGTTGAATTTGTAACAATCTTTGCCCGGCGCTTGTGTGTGTGCTAGGCGCTAAAGCGCCAGTATGCTTGTGTGTGTGCTGCGCTAAAGCGCCAGGCGCTTGTGTGGATGCAGTATGCTAAAGCGCCAGGCGTTTGGAAAGATTGCAAGGCGCTGGGGCATGGTCCCCTTGGTGCTGCTTGCTGGTGGCCATATGAAAAGGCAGGTTTGCTTTTAGACCAAGAAAGCAATGTCTGGCAAGCGGCCAATCAAGACAACATACGGCTCACAACAACACCTAGCTAGAGTCTAGAGACCTTCCCTGCACTTTATTTATAACAGACCTATAGTGGACAAAGATGCTCAACAAACAAGACAACACAACAGTCTATGGCTCTCATACTTTTTAGGACTTCTGCCCCCCCCCAATGCAATGCAGTGTAGCAATGCTAGCACTAGGGTGTCAACTGCTAGTCTGCTTCCCACTTTTCCAGAGACGTGCATGGGAGAGACCTTATTGCGCAGGAAAAAAACCATGTAGTCTACCACAGCTATTGGAGACCTCCACATGGGCTTTGAGTTGAGTTCGGCTCCTATCTTGCATGCATGCAGCAGCGGGGTTACTGGGCAGTTGATAGGGCGCGCAAGCCAGGTAGGACTTTTAAGCGTGGTCTACGCTGTTGGTGTTGGCATTGCAAAATTTGTCTCTCATATAATTGTATGTGCATATTGATGTTTCTTTCGCGCAGAACACGCGCGTGGGTGTGGGCGCGAGAGGCTCAGCGCACAAGTTCTGGCGCGAGGCGTGAGACCACACGGGCGCAAAGGCTCGAACACGAGGCACATGAGGCGTCGAGGGCTCGATGCTGCAGTCACGAGGCCCCGAGACATGAGGGCTTGTCATGGTGAGGGCACGAGGCCGCGAGCACCAAGGTCTGAGGCTCGATGCCATGGGGCGCTGGGGGCCCCGAGGGCACGAGGCCCCGAGACTTGAGGGCTCGACACGCGAGGGCACGTGAGGCGTCTGAAGGATCGATCGCCTGCGAGGCGCAAGGCTCGAGGTGCGACGGCTTGATGCATGAGGCGAGGCTCGAGACACGAGGGCTAGATCTGGAAGAGAGCACGGGCCGTGAGGCCCCAGGTGTGAGGCCCCGAGTGCGAGGTCGATGTCACGAAGGCACGCGAACGCGAAGTGCCGAGTCGCGGTCGCCAGTCTGGTGCAAAGCATGGCGCCGCCAGGAGGATTCTGACCACGTCTCACGCCGAAGGTGCCGCTCATCCCGTGTCGTGGGATGGCCTCAGAGGTGGGTGGCGCGTCGGGCGAAGCCAGTAGGCGGTTGTTCTCCTCTTGCTCGGCTTGATGAGAGTCGTCGAAATAGAACTCCTCGAAGTGTCATGATTGAGCGCCTATGAAATTGAGTCATGGATATGTCGGAGGGGTGCCCGCAGGGCTAAGTCATGGGGCATCGGAGGGGCGCCCATGAGACTAAGTCGTGAGGCACCAAATGACCACTAGGGGTTGTAGCCCCCCCAGTGGGCTTAGAGGTGCCCATGAGGCTAAGTCATGGGCACATTGGGCGTGTGCTCCCGACATTAAATCGTGGGCACACTGGTGGCGTCCACGAGGCTAAGTCGCGGGACACCGAATGGCCACTAGGGGTGGTGGCCCCCCAGTGGACTTGGAGGTGCCCATAAGGCTAAGTCGTGGGCACATTGGTCGTGTGCCCCCAACATTAAACGTTCCCGAGGGGATGCGAAGGTGTTAGGCACGCTTGGCCTTTGCCTGTATTAGAACAGGGCAAGGAGTGACCCGGAGGTCGTTCGGCATATAGCCTGGAGGCTGAAGGGGGACTAATCCTTAGCACATCCATAGACTCGGGCACTAGGCGGCCGTCACTGCGCCTCAGGTCGGCGGGGCGCAAGCCGCCATGGCGGAGTCGATGGACGACCAAGCCGCTTTGGTCTTTTATTAGGGGAGACCACGGGGGTCATGCGCCCTAGGCACCACGGAGGTGACATCCTTCGCAAGGGAAGGGTTAGCGAGAGCTTGTGTGAGGCAAGCGAGACTTGTAGGACAGTGCGCTTTCTAAGAATAAGTGTTAGGGCTGCCTATCTTATCACCGCGTGTCGAAGGCAAACCTCCCAATCGTCAATGAGCACAAAATTGAGAAGACATTCACAAAACAGGTCAACCCCTTAACAGCAGCGTGTTAAGGGACTACCCTCGATCCACTTCATAATTGCATAAATGGTGCGGTCATGTAGGAACCTCACATCTTCATTGCATTAAGTAAGATGGTGTTTACATCTCGATAGGTGCCACAGGGGGCATACAGTAGAGTCTTAAGCATAAAACTTGTGGATTTCCTTCGCAAAGTCCGCCCTCTCACTTGCGGTTGTCCTCGTTTTGAGTGAATTGGGCAGGTAGTGGTGCTGAGAGCATTTCCAATTGGAGAGAGCGGTGACGGATCTGGGCAGGGAGGACAGCTTTAGCCCCGTACATGAGTGAGGCGGGGGTCGTTCGATGGTGCGGCCTAGAGGTCGTCTTGCGCAGCCCCATAGGATCTTGGGAGCTCCTCTACACGGGTTCCCTGCTTGAGTGCACTTGTTTCAAGGTGGTGGCGTATTCCTTGCGGACTAGCCCATTGGTTCTTCCCACGGCCCGTTGGTTTTGGATGAGCCACCGTGTCGAAGCGAAGGTGGTCTGATGGAGTTCTGAAATCTCTGAAGGCCGGAGCGTCGAATTGGGTATCGTCATCCACCGTGAGTTCTTTAGGAACACCGGCGGCGTGACGATATTCTTCCAAAAGAATTCCAGCGTGGCGCGAGGCGTGACGGAGGCTAGGGGCTCCGCCTCTACCCATTCGGTGATGTAATTCACTGATGCTACCACACGCTTGTAGCCCCACTTGTCCGACGAGGATGGCCCGAGCAGGTCCATTCCCCATCGGGCAAAAGGCCAGGTGATTGGTACGGTGCTCAGGGGATTAGCAGGATCGATGTGATTGGCTGCCATCTTTTGGCATCCCTCGCGCTTCCTGAGCGTGTCGAGGGCATCTTGCACCATTGTGAGCCGATAGAAGCCTTGGCAAAGTGTTCTTGCTGCGATTTCCCTTGGCGCGATATGAGAGGTGCAGAGGCCCTCATGAACGTCCAAAAGAAGTGTCATGTTTGACGGTGTCCAAGCAAATATGCCAGCGTTGGACTTTAAGAACTCCATTAGCTCCTTCTCCATCTTTCCTTGGATAACGACCCCGATTCTAAGAGACTGCGGGTCACCCTGGTCGAAGAGTCGTACTTCCTGCAGGTCCTCCTCCGAACGAGGCTTAAGGGAGCACCTCATTTGGAGGGTACATCCTTGGTGTGCCTTGGTGAGAGAGCAAGGTATGTCCTCCTTTGACTCCTTGGGTTCGAGAAAGTTGATGTCGCCGGAGTTAGTGCGCCGCTTTGTGGTACAAGCGGCGAGCTAAGTCTTGATCACCCTCAAGGAGATGACCCGTGAGGGCTGGTATCTTTAAGCACGGGTAGTTTAGATGTCTTCGCCGCATGAAGCGGTTGAGAGTTGCCCTTCCATGATAGCATTGAATGGGGACTCGATGTCAACAACATCGAATCGGCGGCTTCCGTGCGGTGATTCTCTGCGATCCGAACGTCATGAGGAGTTCGATTCTCCCAAGGGTTGAATGGATTTTCTGATGCTTCCGCGAGAGGCGTCGGATGGCGATGGGATGCGGGATGATAGCCCCGTGACTCCATAGTTCCTTGGCGCACATACGTAGAGTATATCTGCGAGCTTCCTCCGTCGACAAGGATGCGGGAGACCTCGCAATTGGATATTGTGGCGATTACTAAGAGGCGTCATCATGAGGAACCTTAAGCCTTGTGCATCATCACCGTGAAGCTAAGAGAAATACTTGCCCATTTGGAAGGACTCTTTGAGAGCCACCCCACGACGTTGATTTCTCGGCGTACTCATACATTGGCGTTTTGATGCATGACCGAGGCCGAGCCCCTATTATGACATTTATTTGTCTTTGCGGCGCTTGGAAAGGGAGTTCATGCTCAACATCTTGCAAGTCTTTGCCCGAGGTAGATCCTAGGGACTGTGCAGGGGTGGTGGAATTGCCCGAAGGGGCATCGCCTCTGCGGCCGTGGGATGCGGTGGCGACGCTCGACGTGGCCCGGGGCCGTGTTCGAGGAGCTTTGCTATTTCAGATGGCGTCTTGGCGGCACTCATTTGTATCATGCCCGTTCATCTTGTGGTAGGCACACGGCGCCGTCTCCTTGATTTGGGTTGCTCCTCCTTTCATTCTGGCCTTCGTCGGGCGTCCTTTCTAGTGGGATTTTGGTCTCGATTCCTCTTGGGTCCTCTGGTGGAGTTGCTCCGCGCTCTGCGAAGGAGTGTCGATTCGACAAGAATCTTGGAGTCACGTTCCTTTGCCAGAGTGATCCCTCGGTCATTGCCCTCCTCCGGGAGAGCTTTTTGACTTCTTCCTGGAGGAGATGCTTTCGTCCTGCGGGAGAAATCCCTTCTTAGCCAGGTCGTCTTCTTCTCCTCGGGCGTATTTTTCCACGACCTCGAAGAGCTCATGGGTCGTCCTCGGGGGATCTAGCCTTTCCTTTGGTTGAAGAACCGAGAACGTCTTTGTTAGGAGAGGAACAATGAGAGGCGATTATTACATCTCTACTTCTCCACCTCCCCCAGCCCGAATCGCCGTGGAGTATACTTCCAGGAATTGCATGGGGTCAGAGTCCCCATCGTAAGGCCCAAGGTTAGGCTGGCAGAACTTCGGTTGGAAAGGAGTTTCGCGGATGTCTCTTGTGAGAGGATTCCCAGTCTCTAGGACGCCCCTGTCCCTTCGTGCGCACGGTGATGGTGATCGCGCGGTGCGACGACGGCGGTGGCGGGGCTCTCCTGAGCTGGAAGAGCTAGATGCCCACCGGTGGCGGCGATGGTGCGAACGCATTGGCGAGTTGGAGCGCCCGCGCCGACTTGCAACTTGATCCGGCCGGGAGACTAGTGATTCAGCATCCTCTTCTTCGTGGCGGTGGTGACCACCTTCCCCAGCGGATCCGATTGGTGGCACGGGGACACACCTAGTGCCCGCAGAGTACATGTTCTTCTGACTGCCTCGGCCACAGCCTCCTTGATGTGAATCCTTACGGCTTGATGAGTGCACTTGGGCCATGACGGGTGGAATGGTCCTTCACTTTGAAGGTCTTGGGCCGGACGGGCACCGGGAGCAACTTTGACCTCACGGGCTCCCTAGTCGCCCGAGCCATGTAGCACCTTGAGGATGGAACCCGGCACTGCAGGGGAGTTGACTCACCATCTCGGGTGCAAAGCATTGCCCAGGCGAAGGAGCTTGGAGGGGAGGTCGCGGAGCGCCCATTCCAGGGGGCATGAACTCAGGCCTCGGAGGCTGAGGCGACGGGATGAATTGCAATGGAAAGGGCTGAGCTCCTCCCCATCCGAGTTTGGCGGGTGCATTGGCGATGAGGAGCCCGCTCATCAACGCTGCGTGGGCGAGTGGAGGAGGTTGTAAGGATGCCCCGGCCCTCCTCAGGAAGAATTCCCACACCGGCGGGTCGTGGCCACTTGAACTGGCGGTCTTTGGGAGCGGGGAGACATCTTGAGGGCAGCCGGGAGTGCGATCGTGGCCATCATGTAGTCCACCACCTGCCTTGCGGTTACCTCCACCATTGCTTTGCAATTAGCGGCGTCGAGCCCCCCAGGAGCGGTGGATGGCCCTGGAGCTTCAGCAACATTTCGGGCCTCTTGCCTTGGGCCAGACACCGCGTCAGTTGGTGCAATGGAGGTGGGGATGCCTGGCAGCCCAGGAATGCGCAGGACGTTGTCTGTCCTGGGATGAATAGCTCCGATCTCCGAAGATAGCCCATGCCTTGGGCTTCTTTGGGGAACGGATCGGTCGTCCGCGGGCTCCCTATGCTCTGAAGTGAGAGGAGGCCTCGTGGACTTGGAGTACTTCTTGGTAGGAGCCATAGCCTTCTGTTGATCAGCTACGGTCCCCACGGTCGGCGCCAATGTTGATGGTGTAAAACCGAACACAAGTAAGAGGGCGGACGATGGCCGTGCTACGGGCCTTCGTCCACGAGAACGAACGTAACACAAGGATTTATCTGAGTTCGAAGTCCGAGAGGACCGCCTACTCTGTCGGCTGGCCTCTGGGGGTTCGAGGATCCTCCCAAGGCTCACCTAGTGACTTGCTTGTATGTATTGCTCAAGAGCCCCCCTCCCAAATGAGAGAGGTACATGGGGTATTTATAGGCTCCCAAGCCTGTACAATGACCAAAATGCCCCTTGAGGGGGGAGCTAGCCTATGAGTACAAGTGAGGGGTACAATCGACTTTTGCAAGACAGTTACATTTTTTGAGCTGTTAAACAGATGTTTCCTCTACAGAGTGGATCCCACGAAGAAGATAAAATATTCTTCCAACAGGCTGCTACTAGGTTGTCCACATCCATGAGTGCAACTAATGGATGTGGATCCTCTGTGCTTACAATGGCGAGGTGTGCCTCATGCTGTCCCTTGCCCTTCTTCTTAGACTGGAAAGCATCAACAACGTGTGACCCACGACCTTACCATTCTTGCCCCTCTCCTTTGTGAGAGGATTTAAACTTTGCTGAAAAGTGGTGTCCTCTAGAAAAATTATACCGCCACATAAGAATCGGTACGACCGCTGAGCGGTACTACCATTTCAAAGGCGCGGTACTATCGATTGTCAATGAGAGACACCGAACCAAAAAACACATCTCCTGTTTTTATTGAACCGCCAACTAGAAATCGGAACGACCGTAATGCGGTCGTCTGCGCTCAAGCTTGATCGTGCCGCATTAGCGCTTCGATTGGCAAAAACGATCAAAACCTGGTAATACCGCCAAGTAAAGCGCGGTCATACCGCTTCAAGCGGTACAACCGCTAGTATAACTCCAGTACTACCGATTTCTAACAAAAACAATTAGAGCTTATTAAATTCAAATTCAAATGCATGCATGATCTTAAATTGATCCATATTGCACAATACCATGCTATCAAGCTACTAGTCACGATCCCTCTTAATAGTACGACATTTAACCTATAAACCGGTCTTCCAACCATTTCTCCTAAGACCGGTAAAAATATAAAAAGGATCCTAGACTATTTATACCTTGTCTTGAGCCATGTGGATCTTCATTGAATCCTTTAGCATGCATCATTACATCATCAAACTTACCAATGGGACTTAACCTTGTAAATACTCAATAAACACGTTAATCCCATATTCACATATTATCATTAATTACCAAAATAATTTTTAGGGGCCTAGATACTTTCAATCTCCCTCCCCCTTTTTGGTAATTGATGACAACACAATTAATATATGAGAAAGATTGTTTTGAATATACTAAGAGTGTATATTCTTTTGATGACTTAACAACAAAATAATTCTTGCAATAAGCTCGAATGAGTTTTGAGAATTATTTTCTTGTTAAATCTAATTTAAAGAAACCCTAAATATGTGCATATAAAAGATAGAAATTTTTTTGCAAGCACATGTAGAGATTTTTGAAATTTTTGGCAGAGTTTCTTTAGCATGTTTGAACTTGAGAGAAATGCAATAATAAGATATGACTAATAAAAAGATTGCATTTCAAGAGAATGTCATAATCATAAACATTAACCAACAAGTTCAACAGGATAAGCAACACGGGTTTTAAACTATTACAAGCACATAAGCATAAATTCAACACAATACACATAAAAACCATATAAGATAATAGTATCAAAAGAGTGCTCCCCCTAAATCTTTCTCTTCTCGCTTCTCCCCCTTTGGCATCAAGGTACCAAAAACATCTCAAGCAATTTGGGTCTGAGCACGAGGAACTAGAGAATTTGGAGTTGGAGCTGGACAATTTGAAACACGAGGGCTAAATCTCGAGAAGGCGTGGTTGGATCCTGAGGAGCAGGAGAGACCGGAGGAGCTGAGTCCTGAGGAGTGGGGTCCTGAGAGGCTGGATCCTGAGCCACTGGATTTGTAGCAGGTGCTGGAGGAGTTGAGACAGGAGCTGGAGGCACTGAGGCCTGAGGCACTGAAGCTGGGGCCAAAGGAGGAACAACGGAAGAAGTAGAGGCCCCTAAAGGTGGAGGAGGACGACGAGAGTAGCGCTGATGAGTCCTCAAATTTTGCTCCATCTCGTTAATGCTTTCTGCCATAGTAGCTATCCTGTTATGAGTCTCATCAAAGAAATCATTCTGAGTCAACTCCAAGTCAGCTAGCTTGTTGTGTGTCTCATTTTGAAACTCTATCTGGGCTGTCTTCATTTCTGCCAAAGTGCTAATGATCAACTGCTGATTTTGAATAATTTGAGCAAGTGTACCTTCAGCAGGAGCACTCTCCTGAGCAGTAGCATTAGTGGAAGTACCAGCAACAGCAGAATCATCATGACGAGTAGGAGGGATGTCTCGAGGCTTGTAAGCCTTATGAGCTGTGCCTAATCCCCCTTGATACTCAATCTTCTGCCGTATTAAAGCCATGATGTAAGGTGCATAGTAAATCCTCTTAATCCTATCTTTCTTTGAAGAAACTATGCCCTGGAGAATGACATCCACAACATCAAATTTCTTTCTCTTCATGATATTATCAATGATATTCCAGGCATATCCTCTGATTGCATCAAAATTCCCACTCTTGGGGTAAAAGGTATGATTAATAATCCTATTAATCACGCTAGGTATGGGCTTAAGTCCAGTAATTTTTCCTGGGATATACCTTACTGAAGGATCATAAAAATCAGTCTAAGCAGGAGATAGTAAAGTAGGGATATCAAAAAGCTTATCCCAAGTACCAGAAGGTGTCCTCAACACACGCTCAAAGTCCTCCTTGGTACTTTCCACATATCTGGTAACTGTGACCCATTTCATCCTGAAAAGATCTGTCTCAACATGAACTGTGGCATAAAACTGCCTGATAATCTCATCATCATAATTTTGCTTTAGGGACACAAGATCATGAAGACCCACTCGATGAAAGAGCTGGTAAACACCACTGTATTTATCCAAGGAGTTTATATGAGGCCACTTAATCCATTTGTGATCTGCAAAGTTTCTATGATTATCATACAGCTGCTCCTACTCTTGTTCTTGAAATATTGTATGAAATCTTGGATTGACCGAGTCAGACTTGAAAAGATATTGATTTACATGGCGCGTGATTGCATTCTTATTAGGAGTAAGGAGTCTCAAGTCAATTGGAGGCTCTGGAGGTGCTCCCAAATCATCTGACTGAGCTTCTGGCTCTTTCTCAGTTTCAGAATCAGAATCTGCCTCAGCTGGTGGTAAGCTTTCCGCTATTTCGGATTCAGGGCCCTCTTCTGCTGGTCTTTTGCCCTTGCCCTTGCCATGTACGACCTTTTGTCGAACTGATCTTGTGCTTTGAACTGGAACTGTAGGACGTCGAGTTCTTGGAGGTTGAGATGAAGATTGCCCTCCTCTAGGTGGTCCATGCGACTTTCGAGTCGCAATTCTTGTCCTAAGCATCTTTATACAGATAGAATGGGTTATAAGGAGTTCAAAAGATTAACCACAATAGAAATAATTGTGAAAGGAGATGAATTTTCTATTTTCTGTCAGGATGATCGGTCATACCGCCATTACATGGCTGGTACGACCGCACTGCGGTCGTACCATGCTCAAGAACCGGTTGTACCGATTATCCTGACTGAGTTCTAGGGCAAGCATTCGATCGAGATTTTTGATATTTTTCATGGATTGAATCCATGGTTTGGATGCGCAAACATCATTTGACATCAAATTATCTATTTTGCCCAACTAGAACTAACTGACTCATCCACATTCTTCAATTAACCCTAAAGGAAACCTAGGGTTCTATAAAATGTGGTAAAACTCGAATCAAAGGAAGTTTTACCCTGAGATTGAAGGTGGTGAACCCTAGAGAGGCAGCAATCAACAAGACAGCGAAGAATCGCCGGAGATTTGAGAGGATTTGTGAAAGCATCTAGGCCCCTAAAAATTATTTTGGTAATTAATGATAATATGTGAATATGGGATTAACATGTTTATTGAGTATTTACAAGGTTAAATCCCATTGGCGAACGTGTTAATGCAAAATGGCATGCAAATGGACTACACGAAGATCTTTTGGCTCAAAGACAAGGCACAAATAGTCTAAGTTCATTTTTCTATTTTACCGGTCTTAGGAGTTTTGGATGGAAGACCGGATTATAGGATAAACGCCGTACTATTAAGATGGATCATGGCTAGTAGCTTGATAGCATGTTCTTGTGCCATATGGATCAATTTAAGATCATGCATGCATTTGAATTTAAACTTGAAATTAAATTGAAAAGCATTAAATGCTTCTGTCCAAAATCGGTAGTACCGCAGTTATACTTGCGGTCGTACCATATTTTGAAGGGAACAGCCAACTAAATGCTCAAGCGGAACGACCGGCTCCTTGAACGGTCGTACCGCATGGCGGTCATTCCGAATTTTAGTTGTCGGTTCAAAAAACCAGAAGCGATGCAATTTGCCTCAGAATCTCTCTTGGAAATCGGACGTACCGCACGTGACAATCGGTCGTACCGATGTGCGGTCGTACCAATTTTTGTGAGGCGGTTCAATAAAAATAGAACAAGTGTAAATCTACTCAAAAACTCCGTTTGGAAATCGGACGTTCCGCGCTAAGGAACGGTTGTGCCGGCCTGCGGTCATTCCGTTTTTTATGTGGCGGTACAAAATTTCCAGAACGCTTGCAATCTTGACGCTTTGTGAAACCCTACAAGCGGTCGTCTGCTCGTAGAAAGCAGTGCGGCCAAGAACCATCAGACGTCTCGCTTGTTTGCTGCGGTTAGATTCATTGATCGGGTGTCAACGGCTAGTATTTCTTTTTAGTATATGTTCTAGCCGTTGGTATGCTCGATCGAAGTGCGGATCGTCTTAGCTCAATGAACTCTGATCGTTCGATTTTCTCACGAGAAGTTGGGGTTTAGTCTAGCGGTCATAATTGTTGGTAGGGGCTATAAATACCCCCCCCAACTGCTCAAGTCAAGGCTGCTAGTGCCCTTTTGACATCTTTAGAGCCTTGAGAGTCTTTGCATTCACTCAACACTTAAAAACACTCTTGTGCATTCATTGTGAGCTTGGAGTGTTGTCAAGTGAAGACTTTGGTCTATTACTCTTGGAGTGTTGCCGCACTCCTAGACGGTTGGTGGTGGAGCACGGTGATCTCTTCAAAGAAGATTGTGAAGAGGCCCGGTGCAATTCTTGTGATTGGTTCGGTGTTCACCATCTCTGGAGCGGAGAAAGAACAACTATAGTGAATTGAGGGAAGGCTTAATTCGTGGAGCCGGCTTGAGACGTCAAGCTTCCTCGACGTGGACTAGTGAAGACCGGCAAGTCTTCGATACCACGGGAAAAACATCGTCGTGTCTTTGTGGTTATCTCTAGTCTTTACTTTCCGCATTTATATTTCTAGCTTGTTTATTATGATTGATTTGCTTAGCTAGAAGTAAAACTTGTTTAGACTAAGTTATTAATTGGCAAATTTGTTAAATCGTTAAAAAGTTTAAAAACCTCCTATTCACCCCCCTCTAATCGGTTATCCTTGATCCTACAATTTGTCAGGAGGTTTTAGAGTTGGAGAGAGAAGGCCCAAGCGAGAAGTGAAGCGGTGCGAAAACGGTTGAACCGACGCGAGGGTTAAAGGCTCAGGCGAATGGCAACTGCAGGAAGTTACTGCCCTCTCAAAAACCGACGTGGTCGAACCATGCACAAACCGTCGGTAGTACTGCACAAGCGGTAGTACCGCACTTATGACGCCGGTCATACCGCACAGCGGTCGTACCGCGTGTATAACACCGGTTGTTCCGATTATCCTGGAGCTTCAAGGAACAACTCTGGATTTTCTTTGGAATTGAGAATATTTGCAAATGATCCTTAGTTTTCCACTCAAATAAACATTATTAAGGATCATTATACATAGTAGAGACTAATGTCTATATAAGAACATAATTTTTATGATCATAGTTATCTTTAATAAAAAGTTTTGAAAATACGTTCATAAAATATCTCAAATGAAGCACAATACATGAGGCAAAAGTTCAACCAACATTTGAAAAGTCTATGACATTTAACTCATTCCTCAATTTGCAAAAGCGGCCTTCATCTAATGGCTTGGTGAAAATATCCGCTAATTGGTCTTCGGTTCTTATGTGGCTAATTTCAATGTCTCCCTTGCTCATATGATCTCTCAAGAAATGGTGATGAATATCTATATGCTTGGTTCTTGAGTGTTGAACAGGGTTATTAGCTATTTTTACCGCACTATCATTGACACACAAAATAGGCATTTTCTCAAATTTAATTCCATAATCCATCAATGTTTGTCTCATCCATAGCAATTGAGCACAACAACCTCCCACGGAAACATATTCGGCTTCGGCAGTGGACAATGCTACGGAGTTTTGTTTCTTAGATGACCATGATACTAAAGATCTCCCTAAGAATTGACAACTACCGGAGGTGCTTTTTCTATCCACTTTGCAACCCGCATAATCGGAATCCGAATATCCAATTAAACCAAATTTAGCACCTTTGAGGAACCATAGGCCAATGCTAGAGGAATACTTTAAATATCTTAGTATTCTTTTAACGGCCATTAAATGGTACTCTTTTGGAGTTGCTTGAAAATGTGCACACATGCAAACACTAAACATGATATCGGGCCTAGATGCGGTAAGATAAAACAAGCTACCAATCATAGACCTATAAAGCTTTAAATCTACCGATTTACCTCCCTCATTTAAGTCAAGATGACTGTTGGTTGCCTTGGGAGTCTTGATGGGTTTTGCATCCTCCATGCCAAACTTCTTGATCAAATCCTTTGCATACTTGGTTTTGCTCAAGAAGGTTCCATCTTTGAGTTGTTTGATTTGAAGTCCAAGAAAATAGCTCAATTCTCCAATCATGGACATTTCAAACTCCCTAAACATCATATCACCAAACTCTTCGCAAAAATCTTGATTAGTAGACCCAAAAATGATATCATCAACATAAATTTGATAAACAAAGAAATCATCATTTAAAACTTTAGTAAATAGAGTTGAATCAATTTTCTTAGATTTTGAATCCTTTTGAGACTAGAAAATATCTAAGGCGTACATATCATACTCTAGGAGCTTGTTTGAGACCATAGAGCGTCTTGGAGAGTTTATAGACATGATTAGGATTTTTATGATCTTCAAAACCGGGAGATTGTTTAACAAAAACAAGTTCGAATATTTTACCATTTAATAAAGCACTTTTAACATCCATTTGAAATAATTTAATATCAAAACATGATGCGAAAGCAAGTAATATCCGAATTGACTCAAGTCTAGCTACGGGAGCAAAGGTTTCACAAAAATCCAAACATTCAACTTGTGAATAACCTTGAGCGACAAATCTTGCCTTGTTTCTTACAACCATACCGTTCTCATCTTACTTGTTCCTAAAGACCCATTTCGTGCCAATTATGTTGTGTTCTTTGGGTCGATCCACCAATGTCCAAACTTCATTCCGGGTGAAGTTATTGAGTTCTTCATGCATAGCATTCACCCAATCCGGATCATCAAGTGCTTATTCTACATGCTTTGGCTCAATAGAGGAGACAAAAGAGTAATGTTCACAAAAAGAAGCAACACGAGAGCGAGTTTGGACACCCTTACTTACGTCACTCAATATTTGGTGTATTGGATGATCATTTGTAATTGCATTGTGAATTCTTGGTAGTAGGTTGGATGGTTGATCGTCTTCCTTATTATCCTCTTTATTAATTTGTACTTGACTTGTGGAAGAAGTAGGAGGCTCAACTTGAGTGGAAGATGATGGATTATCTTCGGGCTTGATGTCGCCTATTTGCATATATTCCATTGCTTTTCTTAAGGCTTCATCACCTATATCATCCAAATTCTCATGCTCTTCTTGAGAGCCATTAGTTTCATCAAATTGCACATCGTGCCTTTCTTCAACTAAACCAGAGTTTCGGTTAAAGACACGATAGGTTTTGCTATTTGAAGAATAATCAAGCAAGAAACCAACATCACAACGATTAGCAAATTTTGAAAGACGAACACCCTGCTTCAAATTATAACATTTGCAACCAAATACTCGAAAATAAGATATGTTCGGTTTTCTTCCTACAAGAAGCTCATAGAAAGTCTTTTTCAAAAGACGATGCAAATAAAGCCGATTTATGGCATGACAAGCGGTGTTAATTGCTTCCGTCCAAAAACCATCGGAAGTATTATACTCATCAAGCATTATCCTAGCCATTTCAATTAATGTACAATTTTTCCTTTCTACTACTCCATTTTGCTTTGGAGTGTAGGTTGTGGAAAGTTTGTGTTTTATTCCAAATTCATCACAAAAGTCTTCAACTTTATTATTCTTGAACTCGGAACCATTATCACTACGGATTTTTTTATTTTGAAATCAAATTCATTTTGAGCCCTTTTTACAAAGATTTTGAAAATGCCGGAGGTTTCACCCTTGTCATCTAGGAAGAATACCCATGTGTATCTAGAGTAATCATCCACAATGACTAAACAATAGCTATTACCCCCGATACTCTTATAGGTTGTTGGCCCAAACAAATCCATATGTAAGAGTTCCAATGGTCTAGAAGTTGATATGACACTCTTGGAAGGATGAGAATTTACGACTTGTTTACCGGCCTGACAAGAACTACAAAGTCTATTTTTCTCAAACTTCACATCTTTCAAGCCAACAACTAAATTATGTTTGGAAAGCTTTTTGAGTTGAATCATTCCAACATGAGCTAGCCTTCTATGCCAAAGCCAACCCAATGAGGTTTTTGCAATCAAACAAGTTTTTAAACATGATTCATTTGATCTAAAATCAACCAAATAAAGATTTCCAAATCTAAAGCCTTTGAAAACTAAAGAGCTATCTTTTCCATTTGAAATAATTACACATTCACAAGAGAATGAGCAAATTAATCCAAGATCACATATTTGAGCAACGGATAGCAAATTGAAATTTAATGATTCTACTAAAGATACATTGGAAATGAAAAGGTCATTTGAGATAGCAATTTTACCCAATCCTATTACCTTTCCTTTGCTATTATCGTCAAATGTGATCTTGTCTACTCCTTTTCCATTCTCAAATGTGGTGAACATCTTTCTATCACCGGTCATGTGTTGAGTGCATCCACTATCAAGCACCCAATGTTCTGGTATTATAGTTCACATACAAAACAAGAATCAAGTTCTTTTAGGTACCCAAATTTGTTTTGGTCCTTGGAGGTTAGTAACCAATGATTTAGGCACCCAAATAGCTTTCTTTTTAGCGCCTAAAATTGAAGTGCCAACAAATCTAGCAATTACTTTACCATCCTTAGTCTTTCTAAGCATATAGCATGAATCATATATACCGAGAGATGGATTCTTACCCTTAGGATAATTTTGTTGTATATGTCCTATTTTCCGGCACTTATGGCAATACTTACCATTTTACTTAACAAACCTTGTGGGCTTGTTTGTCGGCTTCTTACCTTTCTTAGGCACATAACCAAGACCTTCCTTATTGAATGAGCACCTTTGCTCACTCAAAAACTTGTCAAGAGTGGCATTACCCTTGAAACACCTTTCCAAGCTCTCCTTAGCTTGGTCACTTGTTCTTTTAGCTCATTGTTCTCAACAATAAGCTTTGCATCATTTTGCTCAACATTAACATGATTAGCATTAATACTAGAGCAACATGGTATAACAATAGGATCATTACATGAAATGGATGCACTAGTTTTAGCAATTTCTATACTAGGCATATCATCAATAATATCACATGTAATTCCTATACTAGAGCAAGACTTGCTTGAATATTCTTGGGTAAGCAAGTCATGAGCTTCCTTTAGCCCCTCATAAGAATCTTTTAGAGAAATATGCTCTCTACTTAAGACCTTATATTTTAATTTTTTTTCCAAGATATTCATTTAAGTCTTCAAACATATCCATTAATTCATCATAAGTTGGTTTATCATTATCAATGGATTTTACCTTATCTCCTTTTGCCATGAGGCAAGTAGGAGTGGGGAATAGCGACGAAGCTTCCTTGATGGCGATGCCAACGAGTCTCTTCTTCTTGGGAGACTCATCCTCATCGGAATCGGAGTCGCTTGATTTATCGTTTGAATCCCACTCTCCAATGTGGGCTTCACGCTTGCCATCTTTGTGAAGCTTCTTGAAAAGCTTTTTCTTGCCACTATACTCCTTCTTCTTGAATGACTTGCCCTTATCATCCTTATTTGCGGGGCAACGGGAAGCAATGTGCCCCTTCTCTTCATAATTATAGCACCGAATATTGCTATAACGATTCTTGTCACTTGAGGATTGCCCTTTCTTGTACTTGTCAAAGTTGAAGGTTCTATTGGGGCGTTTCTTCATTCTTCTTACAAGAAGTGGATACTCATCGTCGGAGTCTTCTTCTTCATCCTCATCATCACTTGATTCCGCTTTGGCCTTAAAAGCGGTAATCTTCTTCTTCTTTCAGGAAGATGTCTCCAAGAGCTCTTCCTTGTCCTTCTTGAACAACTCATTGGTGATGAGGTTGCCCAAAAGTCCCATTGGCGTCATTCTTGACAACTCGGGAGAGTTGAGAAATAATATCACCAACGTCTCATACTTGTCCGGAAGAGCCATAAGAATCTTGCGCACAATGTCAACATCAAGAAGGTCCCAAGGCCTTTGAGCTCATTCACAATGTTGTTG
Source organism: Phyllostachys edulis (assembly GCA_036346405.1). Classification (NCBI taxonomy): domain Eukaryota; kingdom Viridiplantae; phylum Streptophyta; class Magnoliopsida; order Poales; family Poaceae; genus Phyllostachys; species Phyllostachys edulis. The sequence continues at coordinate 56,378,313 of CM070545.1, read as the reverse complement.
AGTCTTGAATACATCTCATTGATGTTTTCATGAGGCAACATTATGAAGTTATCAAATTTGATCTGAAGCCTATGCAATTTAGCTTCTTTGACCGTGGATGTTCCCTCATGGATTTCCAAGAGGGTGGTCCAAATATCGTGAGCGGTTTTCAAATTGCTCACTCTATTGAACTCATCCGCGTTCAAAGCGCCAAAAAGAGCGTTCATAGCTTGGGCATCTAAATGAGCATTACGCGTCTCTTGATCCGTAGAGATTTGTGGATTAAGAGGCATGATGTAACCCTCATTTACGATTTTCCAAATGCTTGGACTCATGGCCTTTAAATAAATTGACATTCTAATTTTCCAATAAGCATAATTAGAGCAATCAAACAAAGGAGTCTTTCCTATAGCAATTCCCTCACTAGCCATCCTTTTCTCTCTTAGACGGTTAAGTCTAAATCAATGAGAGACCAAGCTCTGATACCACTTGTAGGATCAAGGATAACCGACTAGAGGGGGTAAATAGGAGGTTTTTAAACTTTTTGATAATTTAACAATTTAAGACAATTAAGAACTATGTCTAACAAGATACAATTCTATCTAAGCAATTTAACACAAGATAAAAGCTAGAATTGTAAATGTGGAATAAGATTAGAGAAGGAATAACCACAATGAGACAATGATGTTTTTCCCATGGTATCGAAGACTTGCCGGTATTCACTAGTCCACGTTGAGGAAGCTTGACAACTCAAGCCGGCTCCACGAATTAAGCCTTCCCTCAATCACTATTGGTTGTTCTAGCTCCGCTCTGGAGGTGGCGAACACCAAGCCAATCACAATCTTGGCACCGGGACTCTTCACAAGCTTCTTGAAGAGATCACCGTGCGATCACCGCCAAGCCGTCTAGGAGTTCAGCAAAACTTCAAGAGTAACAAATCGTTGGCCTTCGCTTGACGGCACTCAAGTGCAAGAGGATCAACTAGGATGAGTCAATGCACTTGAATGAACTCAATACCTCATAATGAATGCACAAGAGTGTTTTGAGTGTTGAGAAGATGCTCAAGGCTCTATAGATGATAAATGAACTCTAGCTACCTGTCCTTGAGCATGTGGAGAGGTATTTATAACCCACACCAACAATTATGACCGTTGGGGAGGCAATCCCCAACTTTCAGCGAAATGCGATATGACCGCCAACTAAGTTGCGGTACGACCACACCCATGTCAGAGCACAGTAATGGCTAGAACGGAGGCATTAAATACTCTGACATAGCCGTTGAAAATCCCAGCGTGGTACGACCGCCAACTAAATTGCGGTATTACCGCTTGATACGGTCATACCGCATAGAGGGGCGGTACAACCGATCGTAGGGTTTTCAACTTCGCTGAAAAGTGGTGTCCTCTGGAAAAATTGTACCGCCACGTAAGAATCGGTACGACCGCTGAGCGGTACTACCATTTCAAAGGCGCGGTACTATCAATTGTCAACGAGAGGCACCGAACCAAAAAACACATCTCCTGTTTATATTGAACCGCCAACTAGAAATCGGAACGACCGCAATGCGGTAGTACCGCTCCAAGAGCTGGTGGTACCGCATTAGCGCTCAGTTGACAGAAACAATCAAAACCCGGTAATACCGCCAAGTAAAGCGCGGTCATACCGCTTCAAGCGGTACAACCGCCAATATAACTCTGGTACTACCGATTTCTGACAAAAAACACTTAAAGCTTATTAAATTCAAATTCAAATGCATGCATGATCCTAAATTGATCCATATTACACAATACCATGCTATCAATCTACTAGTCATGATCTCTCTTAATAGTACGGCATTTAACCTATAAACCGGTCTTCCAACCATTTATCCTAAGACCGGTAAAAATATAAAAAGGATCCTAGACTACTTGTACCTTGTCTTGAGCCATGTGAATCTTCATTGAATTCTTTAGCATGCATCGTTACGTCATCAAACTTACCAATGGGACTTAACCTTGTAAATACTCAATAAACACGTTAATCCCATATTCACATATTATTATTAATTACCAAAACAATTTTTAGGGGTTTAGATGCTTTCAGTAGTGCAATCAACCTCTGTTCTTTCATGCAACCAACGATCGGCTTGGCCGGTGACTTCAAGTTGGCTCGTGGTATGTTAGAATGATTTGCAACTTCCAATCTACGGTACAATCGACATCCATTTTTTCATGCAATCTACCGATCGACATTATGCCGACGATTTCAAGTCGGCTCACGGTAGATTAGAACGGATTTGCACCGTAGAAAACCAATCTAGAAAGCAAATTTACAGAATTGGAAGCGATCTAGAAAATACGATTCAATCTACGAGTGTCGTTCTTCGACGGTTACCTTTCGATCTGAGGAGAGTTCAGTCCGAACGATTACCTCGTAGACAAACTCAGAATTGTAAGAACAATACAAGAAGTGGCGGAGCCAGGAATTTGGTGTTGTGTGCACGCTGGATATGATTAGTTCAAATCAGGGAAAAAGCTACTGGTTGGGAAAAAAATTCGGAGCCTAGCAATAGACCCGGTTACCGGAATTTTTGGATTTATTTCGTCCGAAATTTTCAAATCAAAATTTGAATTATTTGTGAAGTTAAAACAAAAAATATAGAAAAAAAATGCATAGCCAAGGTTCGAACCCAGAACCAACCTCTTCAAGACTAAGGGTGTTTCTACCACGGCACATGCACTCTTGTGTTTGCATATGGTTACAAACTTTCTTTATATTTGTCAAAAAACTAGCAAATCCGAAATTTTTTAGCCGGTTGGAAATTTTACCGGAGGGGTCCTGCCGAAATTTCGCCGAAAAAGTTTTCACTGGTTCAAACTACACATCACCCAACGAAACCAGGAATTTGCCCGTTAGAAGTAAAAAAATGTCAAGAAAAAAGAATGGAAGAAATTGTCTACTAGTATCTTTTCACATGTCATTACTATATTAATCAATTTGGAAAATGACTTGCATAATAATATGAATGTGAGAAAAATGAAAGTTGTTCCATGCGCACCTGCAAAACCATTGGTCTTAGTGAGTGGCGCGTTGCCTACTGCTGCTTGCTACTCCCACACTAGTGCCACACCGCCCACCGCTCCTCTCCGTACCACACCGGCCGTCGGGCCGCAGGAACCAAATTGGGGAGGAGTTGGAGTATTGGAGATAGAGATGGATGTGGGCTGGTGAGTGATAAGATGGTTGTGGGCTGATGGAGGCACGAGCGGGCCGTGGGTTGTGAGATAAGCTTCCAAGAGAGTGCACACCAAGGAGTACTATGAATATGGCCTAAATGCAGAACTGATCCCTGAAAATATTTTCGATTTTTTATGTGTCCGGGCACCCCTATAGGCTCCGCCATCATTGTACTCAGAGATAAATTACTGGTACTCTGCAGGTGTGTATCAGGAAGTGATTGTTTCAGTTGGCGATTGTAGCTAGGCGAGATGACACCATGACAGGAATAAAAGGCTGCGCCAAGAACTGAAACGTTTCGTTAGAACAGATGCCAAAAGCCTTCGCTAGCTTGTACAACTAGTCTTTTGTGATAGTACTCTCTGTGATCGATTGTACAATGACTTAGGAAGGTGCAGGTGCCTCACTGCCTCAGTGCCTGGTGACTTACTCTGGTTGATGGTCTGGTGGGCTGAATTGTTAAAATGGCCAGCCCAAGTGCCCAACTATTGAGTGCTTATATCTAGTTTAAAAAAAATTCATTTATTGTTAGGGGTACCCGTGCATCAGAGGCACCCCTACCACCGTCCATGAATGCAAGAACACAAGAACAGACATAGATTGAACACAGAGATATAGAGGGCTTCTTGCTTCTCTTTATTCCTTCATCGATCGATCAATCGTTTATAATGAATAGCATCCCCTATTTATAGGCTAGAGACCCTACTAGAATTTAAAATGATGAGCCCATATATAAACCGGCTTTCGGAGCCAGCCCATAGTTAAAAAAAAAAAGGATACGTGCCGTGGGGTTGCAGGGGCGGGCACGGGCGCGCGGCCGAAAAAAGCGCAGGCTGCCACGCGATTCGGCCGCCTGCTCACCTCCCCTCGTGGTCTCCTCCGCACCGCCCCTCTAAAAAGTCAGTAAAAAAGAAGGGAAAACACCCCAATCCCACGCGCACCAGGGCGTTGGATCGGATCGGCGGGGAGCGCGAGATGTGGGAGTCGGTGGCGCTCACGCTGGCCGGCGCCGCCGGCAACAACATCGGCAAGGTGCTCCAGAAGAAGGGCACCCTCATCCTCCCTCCCCTCTCCTTCAAGCTCAAGGTCCCCCGTCCTCCTCTCGCCCTTCCCCCCCCTCTCCTTCCTTTCCAAATCGTGGCGGTGACCCCCTCTTGGTGTTGTGCGCAGGTGATTAGGGCGTACGCGCTCAACAGGCTCTGGATCAGCGGGTTCCTCATGGACATGTGCGGCGCCGCGCTCATGCTCACCGCGCTCTCGCAGGCCCCGGTGCGTTTCCTGCTTCTCCGCTCCCTTTCCTTTCTCCCCCACTTCTGTGTGTTTTTGCGCAGCCGTGGAGTCACCAGGCTTACGCCGATTGATTGACGGTGGCGCTTGCTTTCTTCGCAGGTCTCCGTTGTGCAGCCGATTGCCGGCTGCGGCCTCGCCATACTCTGCGTCTTCTCCCACTTTTACCTCAAGGAGGTCATGAATGGCCTCGATTGGGTGGCGATTACGTTGGCCGGCCTCGGCACTATAGGTGAAACATACTCACAACCTTCACATTACATCGAATGGCGACAAGATATAAATGGAATTCGATCAGACCTGTTTTAGGATTGACGATAGTGTCTTAGGCTAGTCACTAGTGTCCATGCATTTGACTGGGGTGTGCTTTGCGTTCTCTAACTTCAGGAGTTGGTGTTGGAGGAGAGGAGCAGAAAGTGGATAAGATTCCTCTTTTCAATATACCTTGGCTAGTGCTCTCCATTGTCATCTTGTTTGTAGGTACCATACTCTGTGCTGCATAAGTTTTATTACATCTAGTAAAGTATGATTTCTACCAAAAGAAGTGATTTTCTTTTACCACAATTTGTTATATTCACCCCGCTTCAATATTCTGACCCACCAACAAGAATTTTAGGCGTGCACTATATAAGTACTACACTTGCATTTCCATATATAAATTATGTTTTGCCTATACTTCTTTGTTACCTCCAAAGACACCTGCTGGCTGAAGTTAAGGAAGTGTTAAAACTGTGCTTTTGTTGGACCAATTGTCCAATTCGTTCCTATTTGATTAAAAAAAAGTCCTAGATATAAATGTCAATAGGAAACATGAGTCATTGTGTAGGGTACTAGGGTGGGTTTTATTATCATAGTTTTGATAAACTTGAATTCTAACTTGAGATTGATGGAAAATTTTAATGGTGTATGCCTATTAAGGTTCTGCTCAACACTTGGCTTCATATCTACAAAAAGCAAAGGCGTGAACAAGAGTTGGTGAGCATTTCTAAAATTTGGAATTCATGTTTGCACATTGCAAATATTGACACCATGCATCAATGCAGACTGGACCTGAAGTGATCGAGGAGATCATATATGGGTTAGAATCAGGCATTTTGTTTGGGTAATTTCTTACTATCCATTCCATTTATCACTGTGTTTTACAGTCTTTCATCACTGAGGAGGTCATATGTGAATTAAAATCAGGCTTTTTCATCCATCACTTCATACTATCTATTTCCATTCGTTGAGGGGGTCAGGGGATCATATATTGCTTAGGCCTTATAATCATACATTTATCATGAAAAGAACAAATGCGACTTCAATGTGTCTCAGGGCTGGCCTTTTTTTCTTTTAGTTTACTGTTGTTTAATGGCCCAATGTGTGGGGATGACTTATAACTGTATTTCATGTATAGGATTTCATCAGTGATCTCTAAGATGGGATTCGTGATGTCTGAAATGGGCTTTTCGAAGATTGTTGTACCAGCTGCCATTTCTTGTAGTGTGGCCTGCAGTGCTGTGGGATTTGTTTATCAGGTATATCTAACTTTCTGGAGATGTGCCTCCCTGCTTCATAGTGTGCACTGTGGCCCTGATAGAATGTATACAGTGTTTGCGTGGTGTTTCTAGAAAACATGTAGATATTAATTGAACTCTTATACCAAGTTCATGATGCCCACACCTTGAAAAGTAGGGTACACCACATGTGGGCACAGAGGAGTGTTAATGTCTTTGTCTCTGAAGCAGGACCAGGGGTGTGAACTGTGAAGTGGGGCTGCATAGTGGGGCTAGAGACAGGAGATAGAAAAAACTCTAAAAATGCATAAAGGCTAGAATATGATCCACATAACTTTTTATGCCACTTAATGTTCACTCATACTAAATTTGAGGTATAAAAACTTCACTTGCAGGTGTTCCTCGACATGGATGATATTGAAAATTTTAGTTGTTTGCCTGATTGCAGACATTTTCCTGTTTGGTTTGTGGTTTTAAATTGCACTAGTAAGTTGGACACATTTGATGAAATATATGTGTTTTTGACATCTGCCTTGAGGACTTGTCTAGTAGTTTTTGAATGATTCTGTCCTGCTTTCGCTTTATTTTCCACTATAATGGGACATTTCGTTCGTGCAGACTCGGGGTCTCAAGCATGGGAGGGCAATTGTTGTGTCGACATGTACATCAGTGGCATCTATTGTATCTGGTGTTGTAGCTGGTATGGTTGCACTCGATGAACATCTTCCAACAGCTCCCACAGGCCGTTTTGTTCTCTTACTTGGATGGTAATATTTTTTACTCTATTGTGTTTCTCTTGTGTATTGTGTGCTTGTTGTTGACTGATTTGGGCCCCTTCTCTCTGGCTTCAATACTTAGCTACTATAGTGTACAATTGTTTTTTTGCATAGCAATTTCATTTAATGCTGCACCTAGAGGTTGCTGCAATTCATCTACAGCATGTCCTTGTTACATAAGTTTTGTTGGTTTTACTTTGATCATGATAAAATCTAGTAAGTTCTTAGTTACAACCAGGGATCGAAATCCCGGCGGTTACCGGAAATTTTTGAATTTGAATTTGAATTTAAGACTGCGTGATGCACTTCCTAGGTTGGTTTAGGCTTTTTTTGTGCTAGATTACCTATTGTATGAGCTAAATATGCTTGAATTATTGTTCCGGCCGGTTTGCACTAAATATGAGCTAAATATACTAGATTACGTATTGTATGAGCTAAATATGCTAGATTACGTATTGTATGAGCTAAATATACACTTCATTAAACACTTTCTAATTAATATTTGCATTATTCCAATTGCCGGATCAAATCATTGATGATCATGCTAGTAGATACTACCTACTTCTTTCTAACCTAATTCATCAGGTTTTCCGGTTTTTCTGACCGGTTTTTCAGTTACCGATCCGGTAACCGGTTTTCAAACTCCGCAATTTGAAATTCAGATTTTGAACTTTGTCCGGTTTTTTCCCGGGTTTTTCGGTAACGGGCCGGTTACCGTTACCGATCGCCGACTGGGATTTGCACCGGGACCGGGATTTCGATCCTTGGTTACAACAATAAGGTTGCTGGTTTATAAATTCAGCTTTGCTGAAATAACTAATGGATATTGGTAGATAAATCAGCAAGATGTTAGGACAATAATGCCAGTGTTGGACTGGAGGCATATTCTCTTGATTGACAAATTCCCATTGAACAAAAAATGTGTTGTCCCACTTTGTGCTCTCTACTTCAATTTGGAACACACTTCTCAACTTACAAGTAGAGCATTGGCTGCTACAAGAGAAACTAAATAATTAATGTTCCTTGCAGGTTCTTCATTATTACGGGAGTGATACTTCTTGTTACTTCAACCCGATTGATTGCACGTCTACCTAGGTCCGTGCAGAAGCTTTTGAAGAGTAATGTGGAGCGTACCCACAGCATCAGGAGGCCTGGCTCAGCCCGAGGGAAGGACCCCATCCCAAGCACAACAATCCATGCATCGTCATTACATCTACTAACCTCTCCAGCAAAAGAAAAGGCTTAGAAAAGCTGCTGCTGGAGCAAGATTGTTTCGGCACCTCGGATGCGTCATGCCATTGTTTATTGAATCGTTCTGCGAATGTAGAAATCTAGAATAGCATGTTAAAAGTTTGGGTTGGTTACTCATGTACTGCCCTTATAGGTCTAGCAGATGTTTGGAAAATTTGCTGCGAATTTTGACCAGGTTGCACCTTTTCCTTTGGGCAGTTGGTAAATGCTATATTCGTTTGTTCTGTTACTTCTATCCGGTATGCATCGTGTATTTGCGGGTGCGGGTCTCTGCTGTGCCTGTGGCACTGTTATGTTTTCCTTGAGCACGTGTGGGTGGAGTTGTGGAGTGTCGATTTGGTGAATGTATTTTTCTTGTGTATTCACTATTGCTCACTTGGTATATACATACACAATATAAGGCCACATGGGCCGGCCGGTATATGGCTTATATACTCAACACTCCCTCTTAAGATGGACGATAGATATCTATCATTCTTATTTTGTCACATGCCGACAAATACTACTTAGTTTCTAAACCCTTTGTTAGACAATCGGTTATTTGTTCTCTAGAAGTTACATGACTTAACTTTAAGGTACCCTCATCAAGTCTCTCTTTGATGAAGAACCGATCTATCTCTACATGTTTTGTTTGGTCATGCTGAACTGAATTATTTGCAATGTTGATTGCTGACTGGTTGTCACACTAAAGCTTTAATGGTCCACCTATTAGTAACCTCAACTCCGATAGGAGATCTCTCATCCATAGCATTTCACACAAGCATATTGTCATAGATCTATATTCTGCCTCGGACGTTGATCTGGACACCACCGATTGCTTCTTACTCCTCCAAGATACTAAATCCTCCCCCAAAAAAAACATAATACCTCGATGTTGATCTCCTATCATCAAGTCAGTTAGCCCAATCAACATCGCAATAGCCATCAACGTCCAGGTGATCATTCATTTTGAACCATAGGCCTTTTCTAGGGCTCTCCTTGAAGTATCGTAGGATTCGATGAGCTGCTTCAAGATGTCCACTCCTAGGGTTATGCATATAGCGACTCACAACGCTTACTGCATAGGAGATGTCAGGCCTTGTATGACACAAGTAAATGAGACAACCAACAAGCCTCTGGTAGCTCTCCTTATCAACTGGATCTCCTGACTGAGCACACAATTTATGGTCTTGATCAACTGGGGTCATTGCAGCTCGGCATCCAAGCATTCCTGTATCATTGAGAAGATCCAAGACATACTTCCGCTGTAAGAGAACTATCCCTTTGGGGGGCCTCGCGATTTCAATGCCCAAGAAATATTTTAGCTGGCCTAGATTCTTAACCTCAAACTCCTTGCTTAGTCTCTTCTTCAGTTGCGACATCTCAACATTATCATCTCCTGTAATGCCGATGTCATCCACATATACCGCAAGGATTGTGGTGTGACCCTCTGAGTAACGATAGAACACAATGTGATTCCCATTACACTGCCTGTAGCCCATACCACACATAGCACGACGAAATCGATCAAACCATGCTCTTGGAGATTGTTTAAGCCCATACAATGACTTCCTCAACCTACAGACTTTCCCCTTAGCCTGAGGTGTATCACAACCAGGTGGAATCTCCATGTAAACCTCCTCCTGAAGATCACCATGTAAGAATGCATTCTTCACATCAAGTTGATATAAAGGCCAATTACGATTTGCTGCACAGGATATCAACGTTCTCACTGTACTCATTTTTGCCACTGGTGCAAAGTTCTCATCATAGTCAATCCCATAGGTCTGACTATAACCTTTTGCCACAAGTCTAGCCTTGTATCTTTCAATCTTCCCATTTGGGTTCTGCTTCACAGTGTATACTCATTTGCAATTAACCACCTTCTTCTCCATTGGGAGAGGTACAAGCTCCCAACTCTTATTCTTCTCTAGAGCTGCCAGTTCCTCCAGCATAGCCTTGTGCCACTTGGAGTCTTGCTTCACGGCTCTCCAATCAGTTGGAACTACTACAGACTGTAGTGAAGCAATAAAGGCTTTGTACTCCGGTGACAGAGATTCATATGACATATAGTTCGCTATATCATGCTCGAAGCCATACCTTAGAGGAGGTTTCCCTGCCCCAGCTCGTGGTTCCTTCCTCAAGACAATAGGCAAATCTATAGAATCATCTGTAGCACATAGCTCATCATCAGATAAGTTAGCACCTTCAACAGCCACTAGAACCTGCTGTTCTTGTTGCTCCCCCTGCAATTGTGCCCCGCCTGCTGCTGGAACCTACTGTTGCTGCCTCCTTGAATATACCCTTAGATTTTTCTCCTCATTGACCCTTCTCCACCTATCTCCATCCATAGGACATGGAATTGAACCAACCACAACCCTTTGTTGCTCACCTTCCTCAATCCTTGTGGCTTCAAGCTCCCCCTCTCGACAAGCATCATCCATGCTAGGAGAGTCAAGGTCAAACAGAGAACTCAAATCGGTTCTCTCTCCATAGAAGGGCTCTGACTCCCTGAAAGTCATATCCATACTCATAAACGTGCGTCGTTCAGAAGGGCTCCAACACTTATATCCCTTCTGTCCAGAAAAGTATCCCAGAAAGATGCACTTAACAGCTTGAGGATCCAGCTTTCCCATCGAGGGTCTGTGATCTCGAACGAAGCATGTACATCCAAATACTTTTGGAGGGACGATGAACTCATTTTTCCCTTTCAACATCTCACATGGAGTCTTCATTTCAAGTATTCTTGATGGCATACGATTGATGAGGTATGTTGCAATCATAACTGCTTCACTGCACAGAAATTTAGGCACATTCATAGTATACATGAGTGACCGAGCTACCTCCAAGAGATGATGATTTTTCCTTTCAGCCACTCCATTTTGAGGGGGTGTATCTAGACAAGAGGTTTGATGTAAGATTCCTTCAGCTGATAATAAGGTATCAAACTCCTTATTTACATACTCTGTTCCATTGTCTGTTCTTATAATCTGGACATGGGTATTGAATTGATTCTTGACATACACATAGAAGTCTTGGAAGCATTTTAGCACCTCTGTTTTGTGTTTCATAATATAAATCCAAGTCATACGAGTGTGGCAATAAATAAAGGTAACAAAATATTTCATGCCGCTAGCAGAGACAACAGGAGATGTCCATACATCAGAGTGCACAAGTATAAAGGGGAACACACTACGAAGCCCCTTGCTCACATATGAGGATCTAATGTGCTTTCCAAATTCACATGCATCACACATTAGTTTACCCCTGTCCACTTTGTTCATTACATCAGGAAATACCTTACTCATGGTTTCAAAAGATATATGTCCCAGCCGACAATGCATAAGCATCACCCTAGCCTCCTCTTCACTTGACGTCGCCACCAAAGTAGTACATAGCCCAGCATCTCCCTTCCTTGGATCCAAGTACCACAGCCCATTACTCCTAACGCCAGTCCCAAGCTTTCTGCCATTCTGTCTCTCCTGAATAATACAAGTTTCTCGATCAAATGTGACCCGGCAATCCAAATGATAAACCAATGAACTTATTGAGAGCAGATTTACTGAAAATGATGGAACATGTAAAACTGATGGTAGTGTAATGGAAGGACTGTATTGGACAACACCAACCCCTTTAATGGGTTGAGATGTTCCATCAGCCATTTGGATAGTTTCCATGTACGTGGGTGAGAATGGAGTATATGATTTAAATTCATCCAACATACCAGTAACATGTGTTGATGCACCTGAATCTATAATACATTTACCCGGATTTGAGTGAGCCAGATTATAGCGGAAGCGCTGGAAACAATCGCAGTCCTTTCATCTTTGTTTTCTAAATTTTCGACTCTCTTCTTTAGCTCCCTCAGCTCCTCTAGCTCTACAACCGAGACCTCCACACGTTCAGGTGACTCTTCTCCAGTCATTGCAAAGTTCGCCTTGTAGCTACTCTTGCCTCCCTTGCTTCCACATCCTTTCTGTCCACTCTTAACATAGACTCGATCTTTACCCCGATTAGGCTTGCGGGGATGGGGACAGTTGCGGCTCAGGTGACCCGTCTCACCACAATTGAAACACTCACTTGTTTCAGTTACTGCAAAGGCAGGACGAGTAACTGGCAATGCAATGTTTGTCATCACCTTTAATCTAGTCTCTTCTTGAGCAATAGCAGCAATTGCTTCCTCTAGTGTAGGAAGAGTAGGCTAGCGAAAGATAGTAGCTCGCCTTCCATCAAATCTTGGATTTAGCCCTTTCAGAAATTCAATCACCCGCCTGCGCTCAATCCACTTCTTAACAGTGGATATGCAGTCTGCATGAGGCAACTCTAGAGTATCGTAGTGATCTAGATCAACCCACAATCGCTGTAATTCAGCAACATACTCCATCACGGGGCTCTCCCCCTGTCTCAGATCACTAACTCTCTTCTGTGTCTCAACCATCAACATCACATTTCCTGTTCCTGAGTACAATTTTGACAGAGTTTTCCATACCTCAACTGCATTTGAGATGGTCTTGACAATTGCAGCAATAGTAGAAGACACCGAACTCAATAGCCACGCCACCACCAGTGAGTTGGTAGTACTCTAAGTTCGCCACTCTGCACTCGTCTTGTCCACTGGCTCAATTGATTCTCCTTTGACAAAGCTCTCCAGCCCTTTTGTTCTCAGGATCAACAATGCCCTCCGTGACCAACTCAAGTAATTTCTCACACCTTCCAACTTAACCTCATTCGGCATCAATTCTATTTTCTGCATCATCTCAGAATAAGGAACAATTGTTCTACCCGAGGACGATGCCCCACTCGTCTTCTCTGTGAGAAGTTGTGCCAACTTCTCGAGCACGTGCTGCAGTCCATGATTCTCCTCCATTGCTACAGCACAACCTCAAAGTCACAGGCAGCAAAAGTAACAGTAGTACCTCTGTCGTAGTTTGAGCTTCCGCGTCACCTGGATCCCACCGGCCGCTTCCTTCCTCTCGGTATTTTCACCGAATGCAGAGGGATCCCGACAGCAGCTACAAAACCAATTTTCACCGACCACTTCCTTCCTCTCCTCAGCCAAGGTCACTTCCAATCTTCCTCCCGGATCTTGCCTCCGCCAGCCCGCTTCCTTCCTCTCCTCGCCTCTGCTTCCACGCGCCGCCTCGACTCCCCCGCCTCGGGCTCGGTCATCGCCTCGCCTCCTCGAGCCGCTCGATCGCTGCTTGCCGGACCTCGCCTCCTCAAGCCGCTCTCCGAGCCACGGGCTTCGCGCGCCTCGGCTCCCCGGCCTCGGGCTCGATCGCCGCCCGAGCTTTGCGCCTCGATCGCCGCCCGAAGCTTCAGCGCCTCGGCTCGTCGCCAGAGCCTTCGCCGCCTCGCCGCCGCCCAGCCTTCCTCCTCGACCAGGACCAAGCACCACCGCCAGGACCAGTCGCCGCCGCCACAGCACCTAGGGTTAGGGCGCGGTGAGTGCTCTGATACCATGTCTATTTGGTGAATGTATTTTTCTTGTGTATTCACTATTGCTCACTTGGTATATACATACACAATACAAGGCCACATGGGCCGGTCGGTATTTGGCCCATATACTCAACATGGAGGCATCCATGGGTTGTTTGGTTCATAGCCACCCCCCACCAGTCCACCATCAATCAGCTGCCATCATTGTTGTTAAATTTGAGCCAAAAAAATGTACTTGGTCAGACCTAAAAGACCAGTAGTAATGCAACAACTCTTTGACTATTGACTGGTTGCAGTACATGTCTACCTAAGAAATGATATTTTTTTGCAATTACAAGTATTTATAGTTTATCTAGCTCATTGGGGATTTTTACTATCTTATGGCACCATCCTGGTACTACTGAATTGTGCGAGTATACACTACTACAAAACAAGCTATAGAAGACGCCTCATCACAGACGGTTCAAAAGGAACCGCTCGTATTCAAATCTGTCGGGGCAGTACCGACCTATCACAGATAGTTCTTATTAATAACCGTCTGTGATAGGCATATATCACAGACAGTTCATTAATACAACCGTTTGTGAACTATCACCGACGGTTCTATTCAATAACCGTCTGTGATAATCTCTTGTACCACAGACGATTGTCAACACAAACCGTCTGTGAACTACCACCGACGGTTGTATTGAAAAACCGTCGGTGATAGTTGTATATCATAGACGGTTTATAATAAGAACCGTCTGTGATATCCTCGCGCTATAAATTCTCGACTGACCTTCGCCCATTCCATTTGAGCCGCCACCTGTGTGTTTGCCCATCTTGCGCCACGACGAGAGAGGGAAGGGAGGAGAAGGAGAGGAGAAGGGGAGGAGAAAGGGAGGAGGAGAGGATTCTCGAGAGGTTTGGTATTTTTGTGGTAACAATCTATAACCCTTTAGAGCATCTGCAATGTACGTGCTTAATTAGCCGGTTCAAATGGCTAGATTTAATGCTAGGAACCAATTCCACACATTGAAGTCTGCCGATTTGAAGCAAAACTCTAGAATCGATGCAAACTTTGCATCCGGATGCAAGTGAATAGAATAATATTTTTCATCGGTGGTTATCATATGCATTAAGTTCTGTGAGGGGGAAGGAAATGGAGAGAGAGAGAGCGGTTGAGAGAGATTTTATTTCTTTTCTAATTTTTTTAATAAGATGTCGGTCCCACTTAAGAGTAAGAATCGGATCAATACATTGGGGGGAAATGAGTAGTTCTTTGAATGCTTACGTGGGATCTATTTGAATCGGCATCGGTTCAATACACCGGAGATGCTCTTATGTTGCTATAAATTAATCGCTAATCAATTTAAGTCTGTTTGGTAAATAGGAAGCCCATTGCGCCACCGACAGAGAGGAAAGGGAGGAGAAGGAGAGGAGGAAGGGAGGAGAAGGAAAGGATTCTCGAGAGATATTTGGTATTTTCTTCGTGAGCTCCGAGGGTAAAGATCTATAACCCTTTATGTTTGCTACAAATTAATCGCTAATCAATTTAAGTATGTTTGGTAAATAGGAAGAGTACGTACTTGCGGTTTATTAATCTAATTTGACACTAATTTGCTACATGCGTAGCGTAGATGGACCGAAACTGGATGTACGGTGTGAACCATGTGAGTCAAGAGTACATTAATGGCGTGGTTGCTTTTAGAATAGCTGCCTAGCAAGATATGTTGAAGAAGGGGATAAATTTTATGTATTGTCCATGCATTGATTGCGGTAATCAGAAGATGTTTAACAACCCGGCGCAGATCGAAGCACACTTGATTCGAAGGGGTTTCAAAAAAGGGTATACATGTTGGACCAGTCACGGTGAAGAGCGGATTATACCGAAAGTTAATAATGACGATATCGCCGAGGAAGACAACGATATGCCGGATGTGGATTGTGTTTTTGATGAGGATAGGTCGCACAATGACAATCTGGATCAAATGCTACGCGATGCAGAAGAGACGTATAGTGCGAGAGAGTTTTGTAAATTCGAGGGATTAATGGAGGACTCGGTGAGACCTTTGTTCCCTGGCTGCAAGCCGAAATACACAAGGTTGTCAACCGTGCTTGAACTGCTTAAATTGAAGGAAAGCAATGGTTGGTCCGATAAGAGTTTCACGGCGTTGTTAGGTCTCCTAGCGGACATCCTTTCGGAGGGAAACGTGTTGTCCAGCACCACCTACCAAGCAAAGAAGGTTCTTTGTCCATTGGGAATGGAAGTAGAAAGAATATATACATGTCCGAACGATTGTATCCTCTACCGTAAAGAGTATGCAGACATGCATGTATGTCCCATGTGCAAAGCATCCTGATACAAGCGTCAGAATACTACTAAGGTGAAGTAAGGACCTCCTGCTAAGATGTTGTGGTATCTGCCTGTGATCCCACGTTTGAAGCGTTTATTTGTGAATCCAAAGGAGGCAAGATTGCTGCGTTGGCACTCAGAGGAGCATAAGAAAGATGGAAAGCTAAGACACCCTGCTGATTCTGCCCAGTGGAGAAACTTCGATCGAGCTTCAAGAGTTCGGTCGAATCGAGGAACATAAGGTTAGGGTTTAGTACAGATGGAATGAATCCTTTCGGTAACATGAGCAGCCGACATAGCACCTAGCCTGTGAATCTATGTATGTACAACCTTCCTCCTTGACTGTGTATGAAGCGGAAGTACATTTTGATGTCACTACTTATCCAAGGACAGAAGCAACCTGGGAACGATATTGATGTGCACCTAGCACCATTGTTGGAAGATCTTGTGAAACTGTGGAACGAAGGGGTACATGTATGGGATGCGTACAAATGAGAGAACTTCACTTTACGCGCTATGTTGTTCTGCACCATCAATGATTTTCTTATCCTTGGTAACTTGTCGGGCTTTAGTACAAAAGGAGCCAAAGCCTATCCGCATTGCTTAGATGCTACGGAGAGTGCATGGCTGAACAACTCGCGCAAAACTGTGTATATGCGTCACCGTAGGTTTCTTCCCAAGAGTCACCCATACCGCAAGATGAAGAAACAATTCAACGGAAATAAGGAGGATGGTTCAGCTCCAAGGGCTTTTAGAGGGAAAGAGGTCTATAATATGGTTAAGGATATCGATGTCGTGCTTGGGAAGGGACGTAAATTAAGAACCCATCAGAAGAACATCTGGAAGAAGCGGTCAATTTTTTTGGGACTTGCCTTATTGGGAGCACTTAGAAGTTCGCCACTGCATCGACGTCATGCACGTGGAGAAGAATGTATGTGATAGCTTGATTGGTCTCTTACTGAACATTAGTGACAAAACAAAGGATGGTGTTAACGCACGGCGTGACTTGGTTGATATGAACATAAGGACCGAGTTAGCACCGAAAGAGACCGATACAGGATGAACGTACCTTCCCCCAGCTTGCTACACTATGTCCAAAGCCGAGAGAAATGAATTGTGCCGGAGCTTGCATGGTGTGAAAGTCCCGTCTGGTTACTCCTCTAACATTAAGAAACTTGTTTCTATGCAAGATTTGAAATTAATTGGTATGAAGTCTCATGATTGTCATGTACTGATGATGCAAATGCTTTCTGTTGCAATTAGGAGTATCTTGCCGAACAGGTCTGAGTGGCAATCTTGAGGCTGTATTATTTCTTCAACTCAATTGCTCAGAAGGTCATCGATCCCCAAGGACTGGATGCTCTGCAGGCCGAGGTGGTGACGACTCTATGTCATCTTGAGATGTATTTCCTCCGTCATTTTTCGATATCATGGTCCATCTCATTGTTCACCTTGTGAAAGAGATAAAGATATCTGCCCCGTGTTCCTCGCCACATGTACCCGTTCGAGAGGTACATGGGAATTCTCAAGTCCTACGTACGGAATCGATCTCGACCGAAGGGCAGCATCATCGAAGGTTATGCAACCGAAGAGGTCATTGAATTCTGCGTCGACTACATGGCTCAGGTGGAACTGATAGGTGTGCCTCTATCTCGTCATGAGGGGAGATTGGATGGTATCGGGACCATCGGAAGGAAATCAATCACTCCCGATCTGGATACGTACGCTCAAGCCCATTTTACGGTCTTGCAACACATGACCCAAGTGTCCCCGTACATCGACAAGCACAAAGACATGGTACGCCAATAGAATCCAAACCGGTCAGAGGTTTGGATCACGAGAGAGCACAACCGTCAGTTCAATGAATGGTTAAAGGTGCGAATCACTAGGAGGTCATCAAGTGATAATACGCTGCTATGGTTGGCAAAAGGGCCACAATTTACAATTGTCACATGGCAAGGATACGACATAAATGGGTACATATTTTATAATGATTTCGGGATAGAAAGAGCATACCCGTAACAAATGTGTCCGTGATAGATGCATTCAAGATCGATGGGGTGAGGAGCTCCTACTATGGGCAAATAGAGGAGATATGGGAGCTCGACTACGTGCTTTTCAAGATCCCCCTATTTTGGTGCCGTTGGGTCCATCTCCCACAGGTGAAGGTTGACAAGTACGTCGTCACTACCGTAGACCTCGAACGTGTCGGATACAAAGACGAACCATTCATACTGGCTAACCAAGTTGTTCAAGTCTTCTATGTAACCGACCCAGCAAATAAGAAGCGCCACGTAGTTCTTTATAGAAAAAGGATGATTGTCGGAGTTGAGAATGTAGTGAACGAGGAAGAATACAATCAATTTGACGAGTTGCCTCCTTTCGGAGACGGCATCAGGCTCGACGAAGAACCTAGTGAGGAAGCTAGCTATATGCGCGTCGATCATCATGAAGGGCTATATTTTAATTAAGAATTTACTCCATTGTAATTAATTTATTCCATAACATGAGACATGTCAATGTGGACTTGCCATGTGTTATGGACTTGTAATCTCTTATATATTTTGATGTCAACATGGAATTGTCATCTCTGATTTTGATGTCAATGTGGACTTCATTGTAATGTGTAATGATAATATTATGCGCATGTAATAAACAGACGATAAAAAGACCATATCCTTTTTTACATCACAGACAAAGAGATATTTGGGAGCTGTAGCGACGTTGGAAAATGAAGAGACGAAGTCGTGCGATCGTGAGACGAAGAGACACACGCGGAAAAATGAAGAGACTTGTTCATTTGTCACCAGGATGTCAGGTTATCACAGACGGTTCTATTATGCAACCGTATGTGATAAGGAATCACAGACGGTTCTAATCAGGAACCGTCTGTGATATTTTTATCACAGATGGTTCTATTAAAGAACCGTCTGTGATACGTTCCATATCACAGACAGTTATTTAATAGAACCATCTGTGATATAGAATATCACAGATGGTTCGTAAATAGAACCATCTGTGATTTATTTTCACAGACGGTTCCATAATAGAACCGTCTGTGATAGGCCTTATAACCCTAGGGCTTGCCCATTCATCTCCCCAGTCGTTAGCCTGCTCAGCTCTCGCGCGCTCCTTCGTCTCCTCTAGGGTTCGCCCGTTCACCTCCCCGTAAGCCCCAACGCCGCCGCCCCCAACATCGCCGACGCTGCCGCTGCCTCGACGCACGGCCTCCTCCCCGTGTCGGCATCCTCCCTCTGCACCGGCCTCCTCTAGGGCTCACCCATTCACTCCCCTTAATCCCCGACCGACACCGCCGCCTCCGACCTCAGCGCCGCCGCCCCCGACATCGACGACGACGCCGTCCTCGACGCACGGCCTCCTCCTCGTGTGCCCTCGTCGTCGGATTTCGCCTCCAGCGGCCTCACTCTCCCCTCATCGCTTCTTCCCTCGGAGCCGTGGAGGTAAGAGGCAAAGAGCTCGGTGCCACCCTTCCACCTTCCTCTCTCATCCCCTTTTTATTTGTAATGTGTAGATGCACGTGGATTTGCTAATTAGATGAAAATGTGTAGGATAATATGTAGTATTTTGGTTGTGATTGGTTAGGATTCGGTCATATTTTGGATTTGCACAGATCTGAAATTCTTTGTATAGAATGCATGAGTATGTGTAGGACTCGATGCTATTGTCATTAATGTCAGATGGTTCTTGAACATTTTTTTCATTGCCTGTCCACGAATTTGACTGATGGTTCATGTATATATATGGAATTATTCATAGTTGGAATGGCAATGTTCTGATGAATCTATGTTAGGTCAGTAATCCTCCACTGTGAATATAGTATGGCTATGATTACTTGTTTTGATGTTTTCTATGCAAAGTAATTATATGATTTTTATAGAAATATTCAATTGGAATAACAATTACATTCAGATTTTATAATTGATCATACATGTCATTCTCCTGTTTTAGTTTGGACTAAGATATTCTTTGTTCTACATGGCAAATTGGTTAGCTGAGAATTGAGTGAATATCCGAAGTTGGAAATATTGGCATTTCAATCAATTTAAATGACTTGACTGATTTACATTTGATTATGTTAATTTGGTCCTCTGTTGTGCCTTGTCTGTTGATCTTCTCGGTGGTTTTGAGTACCATCGTCATTGTGAGTATTTCAACATATCGTGCACTATCTCTTTGCATATATATATATATATGTGTGTGTGTGTGTGTGTGTGTGTGTGTGTGATGTGCTAGTTGAAATATGTGATCTGTGATTGGTGGGTTCTTTGATCTGCTCGGTGATGAATTGTCATAGAAAATAAAATTGAATGTGAATTGGTATATAGATTATGCCTTGAGTTGTAGATTGTCTAGCTGATTCCTATAACTTTGAGCAATTCATTTCAACCTGTTATACTTGTTTGCTCTCGTAGCTCTATCATTCAATTCTTCTTGCTATTCTGTATCTTTTCAGTGCATTCTTTACATTATCCGTGTATTTGGTAAGTCTCTGGATTGTCCGGTGCATCGATTTAATA
Source organism: Phyllostachys edulis (assembly GCA_036346405.1). Lineage (NCBI taxonomy): Eukaryota > Viridiplantae > Streptophyta > Magnoliopsida > Poales > Poaceae > Phyllostachys > Phyllostachys edulis. Next base: position 56,358,017 of record CM070545.1, on the reverse strand, counting down.
TTGTTGATCTCTACTCACGTGGTCCAAAGATAGATTAAGTTGAGTAAATTTGCTTGAATCGTTGATTCAATAGCAAGTTGTAAATTGAACTCAAGGCCTAATCTATAAATTGTCATATTCAATTGATGATTACATTGGACATAAGTGTTTGTGATGGCCAAGGTTAAACCTTGTGCAACTAGCTTTCTGAGAGCAATAATCATACAATCAAATCTTAGCTTTATGTTGATTTTAAGTGTACACTTATTGTGTTTGATGAGCATATTGTTCCTTTTAAATGACTTGATTGATTTTCTTGCTGGAATTAATTATGATTATTTGCTAATATTGCACATGTTGAGCATATTATTCATTTTAAATGACATGGAGATACTTCATATGTATATGTTAATTTGAGACACTTGTAATCCATTTTATTGCATATGTACCTTATATAGATAGCAAGTAAGCGAGATGGCAGAGGCACCGTCTTCGCCGCCGTCACCGACGCCGCCTAATGCGTCTGGATTTTCGTCGATTTATAATGATACGTAGTTTAGATGGCAGAGGAAAATCGAAAATGCTCACGCCGACTAATCATCACAGAGGTCGGTGACTTTGGGGTCCCTCTGCCCCAAGAGATCGTGGCGAGATTCCGACCATCCGCTGGATACTTGCAAGGAACGGGTCCCCATCACCACACCAAGCCGGAAGTCTCGATTTAAAGAACATAGAGGCGCTACAGGGACGTAACTTTGAAGCAAGTTCACTATCTCAGAAGCAGACATGGCATGCGTGGAACGGACGGCATTGCTCTCGATGGATAAATCGTGGAGGACCTTCAAGAGCATTCTTGTCACGAAGTACGCGAACACGAGTGAGACGCCCTACGCGAAGTATGGATTCTTGACACGGGAAACATGGGACGCCTTTGTGGCTATGAAGACGATGGCCGAATTTAAGGAGCAAAGTGTGGCGCACAAAGCTCTCCAGATATTGAAACACTCACATCAAGACAGACCCGCAGACCACTGGTACGCGTAAATACGAGGAATGGGCGGCGGAGGAGGAGAACGCAACCAGAGCCATTTCGATATCACGCACTCCACGCTCCTAAGCTGGTTAAAAGCAAGGGCAAAAGTCTCATCTTCGGGCAGCATCTCTATCACAAACCCAGCAGACCAGGAAGTGTCCCAACGTGTGGTAAATATATCGAACTACCTAGTTGTTAATAAGTCCATAACTTCATAGCGTCTATAATAACATGATGACCTCTTGCAGCGTGAATTGACTGCCCAAACGCCCCAAGGCTCCTTCCAAGCAGACAGGGAGAAGGATATACTATCTACGGCCTTTGGAAACAAGTAGCACCCGGGTCGCACGCGAGGCCTTGGGGTTCACGTACCTTGGAGTCATGAATTCGCATATGACTACTGCACGTATAGGAGTAGGAAGAGATCCAAAGCCGAGCACGAGAACCGGTTGGTACAGATGATTACTGAAAAATTTGAAGGAAAGCTAGCAGCATTGCAAGATCAAATGAATCAACTCCTGAGCTAGTCGCAAGCCACCCTTGTTAATTTGGGAGCCAGTTTTGCTCGACATCGGAGTAGTGTCGCGTCCACGCATAATTCTGAACATGACGACGTCCAATTACCGATAGATGACATCAAGGTAATGTACATCTATGGAATGCACCAAAGATAGACGTATAGGATGCCTTAGCTAATTGCGTATCGTTTTGTAGGGGCCGACGCCCTGCAAGCTCCAAGTGAGGATGGTTGGGTCCATTTCTATTGAGGTCAAGGGGGATGGTGTACCCAAACCAGAAGGGCAAGCAAAGACGGTGCCCGGTGCGCAGGTTACGCTTAGGGTCCAGTGGATATGGTACATGACAATTTCATGGCGCCCCACTAGAGATTCGCCGAACGAAGACATCGTAACACTAGGGATGCCGTGCACACTTTTATCCAAAGGTCCCAAGAAGGACATCACCTTGGACCCAAAGAAGGTTGCGATCTCGACATGACCATTCCTCTCCAACGGACCTCGATGACTCCACCTCATATTTTGTCTCAGAATGCCACCTCATCGGTTCCCGTGGAGAAGACGCCGAAGGAACAAGAAAAGTGTGCTGCCGTATCGGTTCCCGAGTCATCTCGCAGGAAGACGCTGCCAGTCATGAAGGCCAAATCGAAATAAATGAACATTAAGGCGCCTCCCAAGTCCAGGAAGCCCGGGACGTCCGGGAATTACTCCATTGGGAAACCGTTGTGCTCCGACATAGTATTACTCCATGCTGGATATGCTTGTCAGGCTTTGCATGCCTAGTACATGTAGAAGACCAAAAAGAAGGGGTGCGATACTGGAATCACCGTCGCATACAAGGATGAGCATTTCTTCAGCGGGGTGGGCAACTTCATCGTGGGCTTCAACGACTTATATGACTTATTCAACCTCATTGGCCTCGACGCCGCTTCTTTATGTTGACAATCGTAAGTGTGTACAATCAAGTTCTACATTCATGTAATACCGATATAATACCGATAAATATCACAACTCATTGCTTATGTATAGATACATGATGGAAAAGGCCCGGGCATGGCGAGAACCGGTGGGTTTCCTCGACCCACACGTGGTATCTATGCAAACCATCAAAACAGACTCGTCCTTCGTCGAGGAATACATAACGGCGGCATTGCTTCATCAGCAGAAGAAGAAGTACATAGTGGTGCCCTACAACGAGGGGTAAGTGTCACTACTTGCTATACAAATTTCATTTGTACTTTATACGCAAAGACTTAACTTAGGTTTAATGACTATAGCGACATACATGAGTAGGTACCATCGATCCTTTTAGTCATTATACCAAAGAGGAACCATATGATATACCTTGATTTCCTAGTCCGCAAACAACCACGACTTCAAATGCTCGCAAGGAATACTCGAGAGGTATGCTCATTTCCTCCATACATAACTCTATTGTAGTCTTCATTCATTTGAAATGGCCGAGGATAACTTTTTGGAATCATGTAGGTCGTTCATCGACTATGTTGCCAACGGAGGATTATACAATGGATCGAAACCAAATAACACACAGATTTAATTTTGATGCGACGCTACAACACAATAATCCTATATCATACTTCATAATAACGTGTCTCGAACTGACTATATCTATATATGTAATTCTATTTTTGCAGTGCCGCCAGCAAAAAAATGATGAGCTATGTGCAATCTACGTTTGCCATCATATGCATCAAATCATTAGTGCTACGAAGAAGGATCCCGAGGTTTGTCAATCTCGAAATAATTATTTCCTAATTATAAATTTAAATATGTATGCTTACCATTTTACTCTTGCTAGCAACAGGACTTGATAATAGAATTAGATGGACTCATTGCGGATGAGATCAAGGACATTCAAGAGAAGCTCTACGCCTTTATCATATCAGATATCGTTAAGGACAAGGGAGAATTTCACTCCGTCGCCAACCCAGAGTTTCACAGAACCGTCTATGATATTATGCCTTCGCAAGTGGTTTGTCCATGGAACCGTCTCTGATACTAGCCTTCACAGACGGTTTTAGCACAAAAATTATCTGTGATATTTGTATCACAGACGGTTTCAGAACTGTTTGTGATAACCGCTGTTATCACAGACGAACAAATACAGATGATTCAAAAACTGTCTGTGATGATGGTTCCGAACCGTCTGTGATGAGGTGATCCATAGTAGTGATATACTTACCAATTTCGATGAGCCCATAGTTTGTCATTGAAAAAAATATTTTTTCCGCGAAGAATTAAATATACGATAGGATGATCTCATACTTGTCTCCATTTTTCGTACTGCTGCCAAACAAAGTGGCCAGTTGCAAATTGGTCCAAATCGGAATGTATCATATAGAGGGTTTGGAATTCTCTTTGCCCCAGGTTCAGTGTGTTAGGAATTTAGGATTAGCTCGCATATGCTTTTTTTTAAAAAAAAAAAGGTGTAGGCTTGCAGATGCTTCCGTTCTTTTTTCCCTTGTGACATAAACCAAAAGCATTATGCTGAAACTTCCCAAGCCTATCATGATTTAAAATAGCCTTTGCTTGTCTGGTTAGGTGCTACTACTAGGCATAGGCTCCATTTGGAACGGTTTCGCTTCTTTAAATGCTCGAAAAGCCGGAAGCCGCTCCAAACTGGCCGGCTTTTTCAGAGCAGCTTGTCATTGAGCACTTCCGGTCTCAATGTGCGGAAGCTGGAAGCGGGAAGCCAGCATGGGGCAGCTTCCCGTGGCTTCCTACCACCTCTCTTCAGTAATTACCCCTCGAATTCACAGGTATTTACCCGCAACTTGCTATCGCATAAAACCCCCCACCCGACCGAACCTTAACCCTAATCCCCATTGCCTACACCCCTGAGCCCCTCCTCTTCTTCCTCCCGCACGCGACGCTCCCTCTTAGCCTCTTCCCTTTCCTCCCGCTTGCTCCCGAGCGGTGCCAGCGTCCTTCCTCCTCCCGCGCCGGCCCCCTCCTCCTCCCCACAAGCCGTCGCCTCTCCTCCTCCCCACGCCCTTCCTCCTCCCACGTCACCCCCTCCTCCCCACGTGCCGTCGCCGATCCTCCTCCCCGTGCGTCCGGCCACCTCGGGGTCAACTGGATCTGCGCTCCTCCTTGACCTCGAGCCGCCGTCCTCCTCCTCCTCTGCCAATTTCCTCCTCCCCAACGCCGGCCTCCTCCTCATCGCCTGACGCCTCCTCCTCACTCCCTCCCCATCACTGCACCTCCTTACCACATGATCCCCGACACCTTCTCATGATTCTCTCTGTTTGTATCTTGAGGGAAACCTAGACTAAATTTTGTACTGATCTTAATCGAAAAACAGGTCCTCAATCAGGATGAGACACCACTGGTAGGCTGGATTGCTTAGTCCTCAATTAGTTTCTGAAATACTCTTGTCAATGCAACTACTTTGTGAAATCTTTGGATTCTTTGCTATATTAAGTTTACATCAGTTCCCTCTGGAATTACTTGCCTCCCTACATACTCTGAATGTATCACATCTATTTCGAAATCATCTGACATCTGTCATGTTTATTTGGTGTTTGTTGGAAATTGCGATTTTTCTGCTATGCTTAATTGTTGTTCTGATTAGGGAATATGGGAAACAAGTGCATAGTTAAGCATCTTGGATATTTTCAATTTTCAATTCACCATGTAGTTTGTCGATGGAAAGGTTGATAGTTTTGTACAAAACATGGTTTGAGATTGTAGGTTCGTACCATGGTTGATACAAATTTTCTTGTTGCCAGGCTATTCAAGACGACAATAGATCCTTCTCTCACTATTTTTCTGGCAGAGTTACCTCCAACAATAAGACATGAATCTTTGGGCAAAGTATGAACTATGAACTAGAGGGCATTTTTTGGATGATTTAGTCACCATGAATGTATCTTGGCCCAAATTTTGGAAGGTTACTGTTACAGGTTTGTCTTGTACCTTGATTGGAATTTTCTTGATTTCTCTTATGCACTGGACTAGTTTGTTATGTTATGTTTAATAACTTGGAAGGATAATGTGCTGCTATACAGACTTAACTATTGTACATTTCAATTAGTTCTATTTTTTTATCTGAGTATGGTTATTTCTTTTGGACTTAAACTGGATTTTGAATCTTGATCTGGTGTTTAGCACTTTAAATTTAGTAAAACATTCTATGGGTTCTATTGCAACAAAGAATTGTAGATCTAGTCCAGTTTAGAAAATTTGTGCTGGTTGTCTCCTTTTTCCAATGTTGTAGTGCTTGTATTCATCTAGAAAATATGATAATGAATTGTAGTTGTGATTACTCAATTAAATCTGTTCGGAGAAAGGGTGTCACTTGTGAATTATGATGATCATTTGAGTTGGTTGGAGATATACTTGTATTTTATTTTATGTAGTGATGACTAATTTCGACTATAGTTCTTTTGTTTATTCTTTTTCCTTCTCTTTGTTACTTCTTTATTTTGGGGGATACGTGTGAGGGTGGGGGTGCCTAACACTGCTGATGCCGGTCCCAAGCCCGAAAAAAGTGGAGGGGCATGAATTATTCAAAGTTTACGACAAGCAAACAATTACGGTAGTTAATTATTTATGTCATAATTGTTTATCTTAATAATTATGGATTACAGTAATTATTCATTGTAATAATTGTTTTAATAATTATTTATTGTAATAATTGTCATTAAATATGTTAATTGCGGTTAATTGCGTTGATTATTGTTAATTGTCATTGAATGCGATCAATTGTGGTGGTCATCGTTCATTGCAGTCAAGTGTGTTAATTGTCATTAATTGCAGATAATTGTCGTCAATTGCGTTAGTCGTCGTTAATAATCGTCAATTATCGTTAGTGGTTGTTAATCGTCGTTAATTGCGGTATTTGGAGCGTTAATTGTCATCAATTGCGTTGGTTTGTCCTTAATTATCAGTAATTGTCGTTAGTTCACGTTAAATACCGTCAATTGTTTTAATTGGAGTGTGAGTTGTCGTAAATTATCGTTAAATGTCGTTAATTGCCGTTAAACTGCATCAAACAAGTCATTACTTGTCTCAGGGGCATTTTAGACATTTCTTGTCTCAGAAGTTGCAGCCAGCCTACCTAAAAGCCAGACAACCAAACACCAAACCTTTTCAAACCAAATTATTCAAATTTACAAATGGAAAGCCATGCAACATGACCCGAAAGTGCTTTTCAGGAAAGCCCAACCATTCCAAACACCCCATAGTTTTGCCCAGCCATTTGGTTAGCCAGGTTAGGTCAACAAATGTATGTATATTACGTGGCAATGGAATAAAGTTTAAGGGACACTTCACATCAATCGCCTTGGGCCAGCATCTAGAAAAGTGTCATCTATTGCTAAAAGGGTAAAAGATTTCGTTGATTTGGAGTTGTCTCCCACAACTTTCTTCTACATCTTTAGCCAGGGTAGGGTGCCAACCTTCTCTACAGAATTGCATGAAGATGTGCTAAAGAAATTCACTTTGCGAAGATATTTCATTAGCTATACAAAAATTATCTCATGATATGTGAAATTGCATGTTTTTTGCTAGGCATAGTGATGTTTGTAGCTATGACTTGTGCTTTATTTGCAATCTTGGTCTGTATAAGTGCCTTCTTGTTTATGCATCATGTTATATGTCAATTGTAGGAAGATAGCTACAAGTTTGCTTGCAAAGATTACCAAGTTTTTTTTTGGCTGATATGGCATTGTTGCCGGGCGTAATGCCAAATTTAGCCCCCCTCCCGACCGTAATACCAAAAATGGCACCACGAAACTACCGACGGCCGACACGTAGCCAAGTCCAATCCCCAAGAGACCGGACTCCACCCCCACCATGCCGAGGGGGCGGACTTCCCCCGCACGCCACGTGCTAAATCTGGGACCCTTGGGGCCGGACCTAGTGTGTTTGTGCCCCTACGGGCCAGAGCTCCCTAGTTTGTGCCACAAGGGCATGGTGCTAACGAGTGAAGTGCCCCTGGGGCATGGTTTCGTCACGCAAAGTGCCTCTGGGGCACGGTCTTGCCTTTCGGCGTGGGATTCCCTCCTTCCCGTCGCTTTCCGCATGGGATTCCCTTCCCCCGTCCGATCCATCACCTGCATCACGTTGCTGCCTCCGCATGCATGCAAAGAAACAACCCACGAGATGGAATTCGATCCCCTCTCGTCGCTTCGTGGTCAGCGAAAAATGCGTTTGTGCGGCTATAAAAACCGGCGTCGCTCTCGCTCTCGAATTCATTCTTGTTCTCGCGCTCGACATAGAGAGACAGAAAGAATTGAGCGAGCGAGCGAATTCCGATTTCGCTGTCGATTAAAGAGTGTTTAGAACAGTGCTTACGACTGTATTAGTACAAAATGGTCGACATCAAAAGAATATATTTTTCCCTATGCATTAGTCGCAATTAATTTATTCGTAGTTAATTAGTCGTAATTAACTTAGTCATAGTAAATTAGTCATAGTTAATTTAGTCATTATCATTTAGTGTAATTAATTAGCCACAACTAATCAAGTCCTAATTAATGAGTCATAATTAATCACTCGTAATTAATTTAGTCGTAGTTAATTAGTCGTAATTAATTTAGTCGTCGTTAATAGTCGTAATTAATTTAGCCTTAGTTAATTAGTCAAAATTAATTAAGTCCTAATTAATTAGTCCTAATTAATTTAGTCGTGGTTAATTAGTCATAATTAATCAGGCGTAAGTAATTTAGTCATTACCATTTAGTCGTAATTAATTTAGTCTTAGTTAATTAGTTGTAATTAATTAGCTGTAATTAATTCAGCTTCTAATTAACATGTCGTAATTAATTTAGTCATAGTTAATTAGTCGTAATTAATTTAGTTGTAGTTAATTAGTCGTAATTAATTAATCATAATTAATTAAGTCTTAATTAATTGGCATTACTTAATTCGTCGTAATTAATTTAGTCATGGTTAATTCGTCGTAATTAATTTAGTCGTAGTTAATTAGTCATAATTAAAATAGATGTAATTAAATTAGTCATAATTAATTTGGTGGTAATTAATTTGTCGCAATTAATTTAGTCGTAGTTAATTAGTTGTAATTAATTTAGTTGTGGTTAATTTAGTCGTAGTTAACTAGTCGTAATTATTTAGTCATTCTTAATTAGCGCCATTCGATTTGTTCCGAACTGACTCGGGATTTTATCTCTTTCAAGTCAGGGCACATATCAGGTGCACATAGGGCATTTGATGCACATATGCACACGGATGATCCAGGCCATTCCTTCCAACATCCATGGCCGAGATGCACTACCCTCTCCCACTTGCGGACATTTGCAAAACACCCCCCGCGCCGCTCCTCGTTCTTCCTCCGCGAGCCCCCGCTTCTCCCCACCCACAATTCTCCTCCAGGCGAGCTAGGGTTGGGGGTGCTCACACACTGCCAGCGCCCGCCGGAGCCCACCGCCCACCCCTCCCCCAAAATCCCCATTCTCCACCAAGGGCGCCCAGATTCCTCCTCCTCCTCGGCGCCACCGCCACTGTGGGCTCACTCTTCCTCCTCCTCAGATCCACGCCTTTGTCGCGTCTCCTCTGCGCCCAAGCCTTCCTCCTCACTGCATGCCCACAGATCCGCTGTCGTCCTCACACTACCTTGAGAGGTGCCTTCGTCGCGCCTCCTCTGTCAAGCCCGCCCAAGAAGTCAGCCTCGTCGCGCCCCATTCTCTGTCAGCCAAGCAGAGGGTCTACCATATTTTCCAGAGGTAGGAATGCTTGATACCGATGGTCTTGTAATTTAGGCTGGGATTATTCTTGGTAGGTTTAGATTTCATGGCAAGATTTGGAGTTGCTTTCTTAGAGGGTGTTTGCTAGATGGCGTTGATTGTGTAGCTTCTCAAATTGGGGTGGTTAAAGGTGCCTTTTCTGGGGAGAATCATCAAGGTAAGAACTCATGGTGACCAAATTGCTAATGTTGTTCATGATCCGGCTCTGATTATGCTGAATGGTCGCCTTCTTATGTTAGGCATGCGAGATTGGTGCCTTTTATGCTGCTTATTTTTTCTTAATGGCCAACCATTCCACATTTTTTCTTGTTTTCAGGAACATCTCGAAGACAAGCATCTCAGGAAAATCCTATTGGAGTCAGAAACTTCTACCTATTATGCCCAAATTTTAATGCCGATTCTTCATCTCAAGCAGGTGTCACCTCTACAAAATGACGGTCTAGGACTAATCACATGGTCAAGTTTCACTTTATTCAATCAGGATTGTGAGACCCTTGGTAGAAGAACCAAAAAGTGCATGTATTTGGGCACATGTTCCGTTCCTGGAACACAGCACTTGAGATGTAATTTGTAAAATTTTCCAAGATCAGGTTGTACTTAACTTACCAAGTTAGATGTACCTTTATATACTCGAGCAATCAGTAGTCTGAAAACATTCAGAAGTTCTGTTCCTGAAATCAGTTGTCTCAAATTTGAATTTGTTGTGAATGCTTTCGCCTGTGGAATGCAAATGTGAATCGATGTATGTGAATGCTTTTAGTTGTGTGAATGCTTTCTGTTGTTCTGTGAATGCTGTCTGAATCTGGACAGAGTAGTGATGTGCTTTGTGTTAAGGATGTGTAATTCAAGAAACTGGTGTGCCAAGGGAATATGCAATTGCAGCTTTGTACCAGGACATGGATATGTGTTAAGGATGTGTAATTCAGTTAGCTACAGTATCAGGACATGTGTTAAGGATGTGTAATCCAAGAAACTGATGTGCCAAGGGAATGGGCAATTGCAGCTTTGTACCAGGACATCAATTAGCTATAGTATCACCACTTCACCACAAGTGTTTCGGCATGACCGAAAGCATGACTCTGCACCAAATGAAGACTAAGTAACAAGCTAGGAATTCCTTAGCATCCAACAACAGTAAATAAACCCAATACTGTGTTACAAACTTGAAGCAAAATGGAGAACATGAATATGTGAAAATCTGAGTTCATGTCCATAACTCCAAAATACTACATTCAACAACAAAATTTTCACATCCATACAACATAATATTTATGAAATTAACAAAATTTGCATCACCACCACCGTCAGTTGTGGGTACATCTTGTGTGGCAATCTCCTCCTATCTCTTTTCCTTCCTGGGCACTCCATAGGTCGCCAAGGTCGCTACTTGAGCCGCTCAGACCGCCTCGCTCTTCGCTTTGCCCTGAGGCTGAGAGCTCCCAAGCTGCTTTTCATTCTGCTTGTCCATGGATGACGACGACGACGATCCCTTGGGCAGGAGGACGCAGAACAAGACTCTATGGAACACTGCAGCAGTAGTGGCATGTCAATTTTGGAGTCATGAACATGAACTCAGATTTTGCAATCAGAAAATGCAACATGACAAATTAAATCTAAAGCATCAGATTTTTGACAATACTTGAACAAACATTTGGATAGCACAAGTTCTTGTACTTTGGATGTGTTATGTTGTATGGATGTGAATGCCAAACACAAGCAGTGCATGCTCCTTTTTACACAAAGCAGTGCATGGATGGAAAATTAGGAAGTCATGCATGTAACATTGCAGATGCTACAACAGGAATCAATGGAATCAATAGTATGACAGCTCCAGACATTGCAGATTCATACATGAATTTCTTTGACAAATTGTACTCAACCAGTCAAGAATAGTAGATGAAGGAAAGAGCTCTGAAAAATCGAGCAACATAAGAGCAGGAAGCCATGGCCTTTATACTCGTCAAGCTCACCATGCCGTCGTACACCAGCTCAAATCCCAACTCCAGATCTGCTCAAACCACGACGGAGGCAAGCTCCGCAGCTCCAGTTCGATGCAGGCCACACCCATGAGACACCTCAACCTCTTGCTCTCGCCACCACAAAGAAGAGGTCGAGACACCTCCTTCCCTACTGACAACCATGGAGACCAAGAATTGGAAGAACAACGACAGAGGACCTCTAGGGCGGCCACTAGAGGGGGAAATGGCACCGGATTTAAAGGGAGGCAATGGACGGGCAGTGATGCTTGATCTACTCGGGGAGACTGCAAGAGGGGGAGGGGAGGCGGCGGCGGCTGCGAGGGAGGAGGAGGGAGGCGGAGGCTGCAGCGGCGAGGGAGGAGAGAGCCAGGGAGGGGAGGTGGTGGCGGCTGCAAGGGAGGAGGGAGGCGGCGGCATGAGGAGGAGAGAGCCAGAGGTGTTTGCGGAGGAGAAATGAGAAGCGAGGGGGGTTTCCCAAAATTGGCCGACTTCGCTTCGCCAAGGCTTCGTTAGCCGACTTCGCTTCGCCCAAGGCCGATCCATGCCGCTGTTTCGTGATGGACGGCCGAGATGCTCTATGTGCATATGTGCAGCAAATGGTGCATGTGCAGGAGATATGCCGCCTTCAAGTCATGCCTGTACCAGAGCTACTTGAACCATTCTACGACGAACGTCACCAGAGAAAATTGTGGACCACCGGGGACGGGGATGGTCCTGCACCCCTCGTGCTTCGATTGGAGAAGCATTACTGCAACCCTGACCCTCGTTACCTCCCAATCTTTCAGGACACGGACTTGTTGCTCTTTGCAAGGATGCTCCAGGTCGGCCATATACAGGGGGTTGTGTGACGCTTCACGATGCAACAGCGGTTTGAAACTGGTCCTTGCCATTTTGGTACGTGCTCCAGTAGCTGTGGAGTTGAGAGCACTTCCCTGTTGGGTGGGCCACCATCCGGAATGCAACGCACTCGTACACCGAGTTCCACGACACCATAGATGGGCCCACTATGTGCACCCAGTGGACTGCTGCCAAATTACGCTGGGCCAGAGACAGACCGGGGAGGTGCTACCCCGTGTTCCACAATGTGTTTTTCCATATGGTGGAGCTTTACGCGTTGCAGCGCGTAATGCGACAGTTCGATTAATACCAGGTTGTGCCCCCTCCCGACGGGAGAATTCTCGAGTGAGCTATCTACTTGTGAGTGCAACTCCATCCGAGTAATGTTTACAATTCATACATATATCCGCTCTTCTCACATAAATCCTTATTGAATGCAGGCAATCGAGGATGGGCTGACATTCTGAGGACTGGTAGGTAGTCCGGCATAAATGGATTATGGCTTGGATGGAAACAATGCACAATGAAGTTCTACAGGAGCAGCGACCGTACGATGTTCGGACTTACCGTGAGTACATCGAGTGGTACATATCACACTTGCACACCAGACTCACCCGTCCTCTACCAGAGCGTCCGGAGTAGGTCACACACGAGGAGAGGCTTCGTAACTCGTTCAATCGATACAACGCTACGCGGTGTGACGACATTGTAAAACACTCAAAACCTATGCTCACTTCGTTCATGATATTTTTACTCTTTGGTACTAAACAGTTGTTGTCTGTCACTTCAGTTCTTCTGATCCAGTGGATCTCATGCGCATCGGATTTCGCCATCCGCAACTCAGATCACACTGTTCTGGGGCTTCTCAGTACTCTCAAGTACATCTTAGTGGAGTCCAAGCAAATAATCAAGAACATGATATGTGGTAAGTCCAGAGACGACGTCCGTCAGGCTGCGCACCGAGTGGGCCGACCGTGCTCACCTGCTAGGTCGACACGACCTAGTGAGACTAGTGGACGTCTTAGCGCTACCTGTCGATCATCCACACTGCAGATCGGGGAGGTAAGTTATGTTCAATTTACGTCCTGATTATTTATTATGCCTTAACATCATGCCGTCTTCCAACTGCACATCCATCGGGATGCATCACTTTTGCAATCAACGTCTGCACGGCCTACTCAGACTCACGGTCATCCAAGCGCTCCCCTTCATTCATCTGCACTGCACATCGGGGAGGTACGTGATGTTCAGCTTAGGTCTTGATTATTGATTTTGCCTAACATCATTCCAACTTGCTGCCTTCAGTTGAGCGTGGGGATGATGACGAATCAACCGATGAGGATGACGCCATCCCAGCTACTATTAGGGGGAGTAAACGGCGCCAGGATTTGGAGCGTACCACCTAGGGCTCCCACCCTTGGTCTACGCTCAGCAAAATCTTGACCAGTACAGAGTAGAGCTCCTCCGCACCGAGGGCCGTTCATACATCTTACCCGGGGGGTCGTGCCTCCAGGGGCAGATTTCTTGATTCGTTCATTACGGATATGATGGCAAGTGGTAGCCAGTTTGGGATGACTCAGCTGGACGATATTGATGTTGGACAGACTCAGCTGAGCCAAAGTCATCTTGCTGAAGTACCTCCGTCAACTCAACGGTCTCCGTACGCCATCCGAACCGATACACGCTCTCCGGACTGGTTCACGTATCCCACGGGACATGCTCAATGCAAGACTAGGATGCAGACGCAGTGAGCAGAGAGTGGCTCAGACGAGTGGGCCATATTGTAGCCCATATGTAATTACATTGTATACATGTTGTGCACTTATGTTGTACTATATTTGTATACATATTTTGCATAACATATTTGTGTACATTATGTGCGTATTGTCGGAGTACATCGGTTTCGGAGACAACTGCAACACCTAAGATTCACATGAAATCATAAAACACCCAAGGTTCACATGAAATAATAAAACACCTAAGGTTCACATGAAATCATAAAACACACGATGTTCAAATAAAATAATAAAACACTCGATGTTCACACAAAATCATAAAATCATAAAACACCCAAGGTTCACATGAAATCATAAAACACCTCACGGATGGGGGGAGAGTCCAGCCCCTAGGGCCACAACATGGGGAAACCGTGCCCTACACTACTAGGGATGTGAACAGTAATGACGGCCTAGTGTCGTCACTGAAGATGCCACATTCGTCATAGATTATAATTTGTGACGAATTTGTGACGAAATTCATTTCATTATGGAACGCTACACATGTGTCGCATCGCGATTTAATTATATTTTTCGTCATAGAACTTCTTTGTTCAATGACGGTAGGGTCCCCGCCATAAAACACACTCGCTTTATGACGATCGCTTTTGTCATGGATAGGGCTGTTTTTGTCATAAACAACAAGACCGCCAGAGGCCAACGTGGCGGCCGACGCATCGGGTCCACGGGCGATCGACGTGGCTTGTCCACGCGGCGGATGGCGGGCAACCGACGCGGCGACGCGACGTGGTCACGACGTGGCGGGTCCACGGGTAGCTAACGTGGTCATTATCGTGGCAATGACGTGGGCCGGACCACGGGCGCGATTTATTGCACCGCGTGGCGCGATTTGGTTCGCCCACGAGCCTCCTTTTTATTGGACCACGGGCTTAAGTTCGCCACTTGCAAATTCGCCACAAAGCACTTGCAAATTCGCCACGTAAAGCCCATCAATTTCATCAGAGGCCCATATGGTTATTTCATCACGAGACATCACAATTTTCAAATATTCAAATGACCCACAATTCCATAACTAAATAGATCCAAGATTCCAAAGTGACCATACAACTCAATGAACAATACTCAACTCACCATCATCACATTCCAACTAGTTCACGTAAACAACTCACCACTATCTCGGTTCACAGACTTGAACCAACTCACCACATAACAAATTCACAAAGACAGTATAAACTTAAGTTATTGACCACAAAACAACCACCAAAGAAGGACCAAAGAACCACCACCAAATTTCACATGCCTAAGAAGAGTTACCATTGTTCATACCAAGATACGGCGAAGGAGCGCATTGTTCTCCTCCATTGCCCGGTTATTTTTCTCTGTTAGCTTCTTGTACTCCTCCAACTCCTTTTGGGTCCTCGCCACTTTTAAATCGGCTTCTTCGCTTTTCTTCTTGAGGTCCTCGAGTTCTCCTTGTAGAGCAAATTGCTTGTTTTTCACCGCTAGTTCTTCCTGGCTCGCTTTCATTCGATGAAGATGATTTTGAGGGGGCTACTGCTTTGATTCCAACATTCTTCAAGAAAGTGTTGTTGTTGCTGCTTCGGGAGAGCACCTTGGAGACCACCTGCACCGTAATCGTGTCTCACCTTCAGCAGCGAGTTCTCGCCTCAAAGCTTCCATATCGATCGAAATGTCCCAGAACAATCATTAGTTGGAAGCACCATCAAGTCCGTTAGTTATATAAATGCATGCCGCAGCTTATGCATAATGGTGCCATGCACAAGTAGGTAACTTGCGCCTAGAACATACATGTGATGAGCCAATTTCAAGAGGACAACTGTGTTTTAGCTTAACTTCTTTCTTAATTTTTTTTCTCTTACAAATGACCGGCAATGATCCATTTTAAATTAAATCCAGAGATTATTGCAAAACCAAGATCCCAACTATCGATGTAAACCACACACACAAAAACATAAGAGAAAATCAGGTCATTGATGACCTATTGGCATTATTTGGGACCGGGTCCACCAAATTCAAGGCACCCATGATTTCATGTTTTCGCTCGGTGGCATTGTGTTATAATCAAGGCTCAAAGGAACCATAACATGTTATTACATGCTACCCTTTATATTTCTTGAAAATATATCTATATTCACTTGCATTTCTTTCATTTTTAAATACTTTGTGTTCATAAACAGCTTTTAACTTTTAAGTAGCCATTCGGTTTGTTTACCAAATTGAAATCAGATATGTTTGTCACCAAGTTCGAGCACTTCTTAGGTTGATAATGAATAAATCTTAATCGAGTAGTAGTGTATCGCCTCACCTTTATGCTCGCTTGATAACTCCTTGCAACAAGTGCCTCCATCGCTCATCACCATACTAGCAACAGAGAAGTAGTCCTAATCTCATTTGCAGTACACCATTGAAGTATTTCGCTTCACCGATAACGCATTTGTCGTGACCTCGACCGCAATACATCGGTGCATGCTTCCTCTGTTGGCTTGTGTTTTGTGTTAATGGCCAATCGCCCTAGTGATATGAAATTTGCATCGTTAGTGAGTCAATTCAGTCATGTGATATCATAGTGTAGCATAGAAAGAGTAATGCACTTACGATAGCTTTCCCACAAAGTCTTTGTAATATTGTTCGCCTTTCTTGTACTCTTTCCAATGAGTTAGGACAGAACCTTATCTCGAATGATGACACCACCTCGATGCTAACTTGGCAGCTTTGAATGTGTTCTTGTGGCCTTTTTTGCCTTCAAACAACTATGGGCATTCTCCTTCCCATAGATCTTGTCATCCTTTCCAAAGATATTCCCTTGGTTGGTGGCCCGGTCTCCTTGGGGTCACTGCAAGGAGCTCTGTAATATAATTTTTATTTAGATGGTTAAGTTTCATGTAAAACAAAGAAAAGTGATGTCATATTTGAATGTCAAAGAAACTATAACTTGCCTTCAAGGATTGGGTTTGATCCCCAATCCGTCTTCACCAAAGACTACATTGTCTTCACCAAAGAGCCTACATTGTCTTCACCAAATAGCCTACATTGTCTTCACCAAAGCCTACATTGTCTTCACCACCACCTACATTGTCTTCAACACTAGCATCATTGTCTTCAACACCAAAGATCACCATCTTGAGGCAACTCTTCATCTTGCACATGTCTCTGTGAAGTTAGTTGCCTTTTGTATGCTCTTGTTGAGACCCCTGTGAGTTATCTCCTCTGCTCGTTGTCTTTGCCTCACTCTCTTTGGTTGCCCGACTCGGCGCCATGTTGGGATTGTTCTTCTTCCCTTAGTAGAGAGGGTTTTCACATATGTTCGTTGAGGAAACCGATAAAAAACTACTTGTTAGTGAGTCAAGATCTATAAGCAAGTGCATATATTAAAGAAAAGATATGCAGAAACAACATAAAAAATGCAATGCAAATATCCTCCTCCCCACACAAGATAGAAGAAGCACCTCGATTATGTAGGGTTGTGGTCGCTCATCGATTCAAGGTCATCATCATCACTATCTCCTTGAACATCATCTTCAAGGAGATACTCCGATGAGTCGTAATCTTCTAATTTGATTTCTTGTTTGTTGATTTTTTCCCTTCGTTGTTGCAGTGTTTTGTAAACCATTTATTAAAAGAGGAAGCTAGACCATTGATGCCAAGTTTTTGCAACCTCCTTAAATTCTCCGCCACTTGTTTACCCCTTTTTTTAGATTCGGCTTATGGAGGTTCTTACAGAATGTACCAAATTGTAACTATTAGAAAAATAGGAGTGAACTAAGAGCTAAGAGCTACTACTACTTGCAAGCTAGGTAAGAGGTAAGAGCTACTACTACTTGCAAGCTAGGTATGACTACTTCCACAGCACTCGCTTTATGCTTGCTAAGATATGTTCAGGGACTATTTCAGAGCAACAAAATGGTACAACAGACTAATACACATGAAAATGCAACAATGTATCAGCTTGCACGCATAACTACTACTTGAACAAACAACATACTACATGCACAGAGAAAATAGAGAAGAGTTTTGCTTACCTTGTGATGGCAGTTGTCCAGATCGCTTCCTACCTTGTCCCTTTGTTGCCACCATCGCGGTTGTGGCTACGCCAAGACTACTTGGCCAAGGTGGTCGAGATGGGGAAGTAGAACCGTGGTCGAGTCGGTGGTCGTGGAAGGGAAGCAGTTCCGTGGCGGTGAACGACGCCGAAGGGGAACCAGATCCGTCATGACGGCGGCGGCGGTGAAGTAGACTCGATGCAATGGCAGACGTTAAGATAGACCAATCCACAGGCAGCTAGGGTTTCATGGGGCGAGAGAGAGGGTACGGGCGACGAGAGAGGGGGTGGCGAATGTCGTCGAGAGAAGAGACTCTGTGGCCAAGTGGTGGTGCCAAGGCGGCTAGGGTTCATGAAGAGAGAGGTGGATGGGGCCACGAGAGGTGGAGGGCGACGAGAGAGGGAGGTGGATAAATGGGTTGAATTTTTTTCCGCCTCAATGTAGACCGCGCCGAAAATGGCGCCTCGAAATTTTTTTTTGGCACCCTTGAATAATTAGGGCGAGGGCAATTTTAGATTTTTAATTAGGAGTTTGTACAATTGAAATCACTTTCCGGATTTTTTTCAAAATGTCCAATTTAAATTTTATATTATATGGCCTCAAATGAAATATCAACAAAAGTAGAACCAATACCACGTGCAAGGATCGGGGTTCTACCACAAACCACACTCTCGTGCACCCAAGACCATATCAGGACCCCGGTTTATTAAACTTGTAATACTTAGTCATCCATTGACCCTAGTATCACAAATTAAATAAACTAAGCCTCGAGATATGTATACTTCCCGTAAATGCAAGATACACACCCCGCTACAAAGTATGCATCAATTCATACATTCACATAGAACCAAACAAGCAACAAACCGTGGTTAATTAATAATAAACAGAGTTATTACAAAAGAGAGGCCGATTGGCCAACGACATAAAGATAACTAAGAAGAAGACAATGAAGCAAAAGCGCCATAAGATGGTTAAGACAAAAGCCGACTCAAGGTACCCACAACCCATAGGGCAACCGACCGACCGCCAAGCTAGACGCCGAGGCTCCTGTGAGCACATCTCGCATAAAGCAACATTTATTTGCAATAAGATAATACTTTCAAAAGCAAGTTGGCAATTCATTTCTATTTTGCAATTAAGGACAGTGACAACAAGATAACAATAGATAGACAACAACAACAATCCCGAAGTGACTAACCCTAGTCACCACAACAATAGCATGAACTCCCGCTCATACCACCCGTGTCAAGTTTTAGGTTTTAAAAGGTTATAGTCTAACTCTGAAAAGCCTAACCAAGCGTGTCCATAACCTAGGACGAGGCTATTCAATAGTTTTATCCTCGCAGAGTGTACCATCAGACCCATACGATAGACCGCCTTTCCTTTACGCACACTTCCGTGGTATGCCGGCACGCTAAGTCTAACGAGACCTTTTCCAATGGACTATTTTTCTCTGGCATTTATTTTTCTTTTATCTCCTCTGGTTACAGAGGCTGACAGGTGGGGCCCACCTGTCAGGTAGAAATAAAAGAAATGTTCGACCTCTACGGCAAGGAGTCGGGGTAAGGCTTCACCTTGTAAAATTAGACACCTAAGTCACAAAAGCTCCTCAGTGCAGCCGTAAGGCTTCACCTTGTGTTGCACCTGTCTGCGGTTCAATCGGTAGGCGCTATTTTTGGCCAATTAACGGACGGGACGGGAGCCGGAGTTGCTATGTGTCGTGGGACCGGTCTTGGGGTGGGCCACGCTGCGCCACGTGGTGGAGGGACCACGGGTTGGTGGGACCGAATGGGGACCCATCGAGCCATGTGTAGGTGGGACCCACGTGGTGCATGTGGGACGTGGGTGTGCGTATGGGTGCATTATATCTGTGATTTAATTTGTTTTGTTGTTTTGTGACGCTTCTTTGCTTTTCATCATTATTTTTAGTGCCTGGCTCACACACATCACCTATGACGAAGATACAAATTGCGTCATTGAAAGTTCAAGTTTCATGACGAAATTCCTAAACGTCACAAGGTAATCGTCATAGATAAGCACATTTGTAGTAGTGCTAGGGGCTCTTCACTCGTCGGCACCGTGCCCCTGTGGCATGGACTAGGGAGTTCTGACCCCCAGGGGCACGGACGCGCTAGGTCCGGCCCCTAGGGGCCCGAATTTAGCACGTGGCGTGCGAGGGAAGTTTGCCCCCTAGGGCACGGTAGGGGTGGAGTCCAGCCTCCTGAGGACTGGACTTGACTACGTGTCGGCCGCCGGTAGCTCCGTGGTGCCACTTTTTGCATTACGGCCGGGAGGGGGCTAAGTTTGGTATTATGCCTGACAACAGTGCCATATAAGCCAAAAACTCAAGATTACCTAGTACTATATTTCTCCTTGCACAAGAATGAATACATTCCAGGTAGACAAAGCACTTAGTTTTTACCAAATGATATCTCAAGTAGGTAGCTTTGAGCTGAAGGTCGTTGCATTTACAAATCTTCTTGTTAATGTATCACTACTACAAAAAGGCTAATACTGGACGCCTCATCACAGATTTGTTGACCAAAACCGCTCAGATACGGTAATCACAGACGGTTTTGGTTTAGAGACCGCTTTGTGTTATCGGGTCGCACTAAAACCGCTCGTGAAGAGGTAATATCACGCACGGTTCATAGCTAAAACCGTCAGGATTTATCACGATTTGTTATTATAATAACCGTATGTGATAATTCTACATATCACAAGCGATTTTCAACAAAGAACTGCTCAGGAAACATCACGCATTTCGGTTCTTAACAATAACCGCTCGTGATATTACTACATATCACGAGCGGTTTTTGTTATAACCGCTCGTGATAATATCGCCACAGCCTCGGTTGAAGCCCGATGAGTTTCTTCGTCACCGTCGCCTCAATTCGTCGCATCAATGCCGCTTCGGCTCCCGACGCGCTCTTCGCCTCACGCCCAAATTTATTCCTTATTTTATAAAAGGATCATCCGCCATCGAAGATGATCATCCCCACTTATACAAAAAAGCGTAAATGGTTGCCTCTTCGCTTCCTTGTCGCCGCCTTGATGGCCTACTCCGCCGCATTGTACGAGCACCTCTCTCACAGACGTTGAACTGGTGCTATTAAAGAACACTGCTTCAACAAAGGTTCTTCTCTCCGTCTCGAGAATTTGCCGGAGCAAGTGACGGCCACCTTCCGCCGCCTTGACATCCTCCTCCGCCGTGTCTTCCGGTGATCTCCCACTTTCGGCGAAGTTTATCGTGCCATCGACGTGGTCCTCCAAAACGACGTTGCGCCTCTGTAAGGCTTGCCGTCCACTTGATCACAGAATCGAGGCAAGAGAAGCATCGAGTCGACTGTGCCAAGACCCTCAAGCAAGGGAAGAAAGCCTATGGGCTCAATTCTTCTTGGTTCAACAGTCCGGGGTCTTCGGGAGACACTTGAACGATCGCGTTAGCGGGTGGACGCATTTCAGGCTTCGTTCGATCACGAACCGTCCGCCCCCGACGCCGCCGCCTATGAAGTATTGATGACGGAGATAGCAGCCTACCTCCGCCACTAGAAAAACTTTGTTTATTTATAGGTTTCTACTTTTTTTAAAATCTTTTTAGTTTAACGCCACATTGCTTGGCCATATGAAAATTCCAAAATTAAAAAATTAAAAAGTTTGGAGGTGAAGTTACTATATTAATTATATGTTGAATTATTACTATATATATAGATAGATAGATAGATAGATAGATAGATAGATAGATAGATATGTATGTATGTATAGTTAAAGCAAATTTTCAAGAGTATTTAAATGACAAAATTGACATATAAACATGTAATTTCTTCATGTCATGTAAGTGTGTATACAAAATAAATATACTTGAGAAAAAAACCATTTCACAGACGATTCCATAATGGAACCGTTCGTGATATGGGACATATCACGGACGGTTCCACAATGGAACCATCTATGATATGTGTCAGTATAAGAGTGTCTTGTGCAGTGTGACCGTTGTGCCACAACTACGGTGACGCCACGTGCCTTCCCCTCTTCCTCCTCCCCCCGGCGTACGCGACTTTCGGCTACGTCTCCACCGGCGATGTCGAGGTGAGACAGATCTATCACCTATTGGTTTGTGCTGTTGGTATTCATGTGAACCGAGCTCCTTCTCCCTCGCCGCCAGCTCCCCCACCTCCGGATCAAGCTCTTCCTCCTCCCTGCACCGCCAGATCAAACTCCCAACACCCCTCATTTGTCTGCACGACCCAGCTCCTCCTCCCCACGCCGCAGCCTCTAGCTCCTCCTCCTCTCGGCTGCCTGTTCGCCACTCGGACCTCCTCGCGCCTCCAACCTCCCGCCTCCCACTAACACGTAAGTCCCTTCTTATCTTCTTGATGTTGTCTGGTTGTTGGTTGATGCTGATGGTGATGGCCATTGGCCAGAGCCCATATGCTAAATGTGTAATACATACATACATGAAGAGAAGTGCATCATTGCAGAGAAGTGTAAATGTGTAATACATACATGTAGAGAGAAGTATAGAGAAATCATAAATATAAATGAATGCAATGATCATGCAGATGCTTGTTGGCTAGTGGCACCTTGCTAGTTGTTGAACTGCTCAATGATGTTAATAGTCTTATGCTGAAATTGAATTGATAGTTAGTTCATATTAATAGTCCCCTTGCTCTGTGAAATGTAAGCTGAGGACTATTGGTGTATGTGCATTCTATATATATGCATCTTGCTTAGTTCATGCTGTGGGTTCAGATTGACAAAAATGAATGGGGATGGTGGGTTTGGTTAATACTCTCTCATGGATATAGAGGGTTATTGATGTCGGTTCTAGCTTTGTGCTTGGTTGGCTTATATTGGATGTGGTTCGGATGGGGCTTGGCTGCAATTAACTTTTTAGATTTGTAAAGGTTTAGGCTTGGTGTGTATTGTATTCAAAAACAAGACCAAATGAGTCAAAAACTACTACAACACCTCTTCACCTGTCTCTCACCATTCATTTCACCTTTGTCTATGTAACTGTGTTCATGCCGGTCAAGTTCTCCTACCTTGCGCCCCTGTCGCCCTACCATTCCATTCATATCTCTTCTCTATAAAGTCTCCAGCGTTGGTCGCTTGTGCCATTAAAATCGGCATCATATATATATTGTTCGTAGTCCCGGCCACTTTAAAATCGGGGGTAGTCCGCATGACATGAGAAGGATGAGACAGTAGCCACGGGCAATCTCATTGAGCTCATGCAGGTTTAAGAAGTATGGGTGCAAGGAGATCGTCAGGACATCCAATTACCTGGATGTTATCGATAGGTAATTAGATGTCGCTATGTTCAGAAAGTGACGTGGACGCGCAGGTACTCCAACTGGGAAGTGGCATCATCTATCAGCAACCAACAATTCTTGAGAATGTAATTGTCTTTAAACCCAACAAGAACACCAAGCAACAAGTTGAGAATTCTTTTGAAATGTGAGAATGGTTGCTTGGTGTTCTTGTTGGGTTTAAAGACGATTACATGCTCAAGAATGGTTAGTTGCTAATACATGAAGCCACTTCCCGCCGGAATACCAAGGCCCACGTCACTTTCTGAACATAGCGATGTCCAATTACCTATCGACAACATCCAGGTAATTGGATGTCCTGATGCTCTCCTTGCATCCATAATTCTTAAACTTGCAGGGGCTCAATGAGATTGCTCGTGGCTACTATCTCATCCTTCTCATGCTGCGTGGACGATCCCTCCAAAGTGGCCGAGAGACTATATAACATATATATATATATATATATATATATATATATATATATATATATATATATATATATGATGTCGGTTTTAATGGTACAAGCAAACCAACGCTGGGGCTTTATAGAGAAAAGTCATCACATACGGTTTGGGTCAAACCGCTCGTGATAGGAACCTATCACACACTGCATCCACAAACCGTCTGTGATAGGTTCCTATCACGACGGTTCTCGCTAATAACCATCTGTGAAAGTATGCATCATGCATGCTTTGAAAACCGCCTATGATGACCTCATGTCATCATCGACCCATAAACTCGCATTTTACCACGAAACCGTCTGTGAATACCTTTTCTGTAGTAATGTATTACAATTACAGATATTTTATCCATCCTAACTTGATCATTACTAGATGTCCTCGGTTAGCTTAGAGTTATGAAAAGTACCCAAAATAAACACGCTATTAAAAAACCATGATGCTTTATTATGAATAGGTGAAAACACTGAGCTGCTTCTCGAGCTCACTGCTCCGCCGGATGAACAAGATAGCTTCGGCTCGGCTCGCTTTGATCGAGCCAGAAGATGGGCTTGGCTCGCTCTAATAGAGCTCGAGTCGCTCGAGCGGCTCGCGAGCTCGGGCCAAGAACAAGACGCAAGATCTGCATCGGGCCATCGGCGAAGCCGCAGAATCGGCAATCAACTAATCCATTCAAGCATCCGCGACGGCAATCAAGCAATCAACTAATCCATTCACAGATCAAGCATCCGCATCGCAAAGATCGGCAATCAAGCAATCAACTAAATCATCCAAAGACTAGGAAACTAAAAACATGCACGTAACAATCAAGCAAGCATTCATCGCAACTCGCAAGAACAAACAAGAAAATCGATCAAGCATTCAACCTCCTTCTGATCTCCTCCATCCTCCCGGGCGCCGGTCTCAAGGCTCGAGTCTTTGGACGGCAAGAAAGGAAGGGCGGCGGTGGTGCTGCATGGGCGGAGGAGCTCGGGGGCGCGGCGGAGGAAGGGGCGGCGGACGGCCGCCTGCTGCCTCGATTTCCTCCAATGGCGGCGGCCGGGGAACGGCGGAGGAGGCATGGAGCACGGCCGAGGTGGAGGCGTGGATCTGGAGGTGGAGCACGGGCCAAGGGGAGGCGGTGGGTGGAGGAGGTAGAGGCGGTGGATCAAGTAGTGTAGCCGGGCGAGGGGGCCGATGGGGCGGTGGCCGACCAAGCAGCAGAGCCGAAGAGGGGACGGGAAAGGGAGGCGGCGGGCGCCAAGTGAGTGGAAGAGGCAAGAGGAGACTGGAAAGAGGCAAGGTGGAGGAGGGAAGTGCGGATGGGGATTTTATTCGGGAATCGCCAATCGAGGATGTGATAGCGCCAGAGCGATCGGGCTCGGTGGGCCGAGCCAAATTTGGCTCGCGAGTAGGCTCAAGCTCGGCTCGTTTGCTCGGCGAGCTGGACGGGCGGCTCAGCTCGGCTCGAAAATTCACGAGCAGAGCCCGAGCCGAGCCGTGACGAGCCCGAGTCAAGCCACGAGCCTTGAGCTATTTTCCAACCCTAATTATGAATGTAACATAACGTAAAGCCTTCTATTGAAAGAACATTGTGATTGTCTTTTCTCTGCAAATAGTGAGCGATTTTTATTATGTAACCTATTTTAATTTATTTTTATTACTAACCTCTCACCAACTTCATTTCTAATTCTGACCCTTTTGGTCACGCTACCACTCGTGACGTGGCCAAACAACATTGTCACACCAGTCACCATGACGTGGCCAAATCCTGCCACTCCACCACCAGCGGTGTGATAGTGTTGTTTGGCCATACCACCACCCGTGGCATGACAAGAAGTGCTATTTAGCTAGACTTATCCCACGCATGGCAGAGTTATGTTATCATGCCACGGGTGGTGGCGTGACCAAAAGGGTCAGATTTAGAAATAAAGTTGATGAGAGGTTAGTAATACCCGTGGCATGGCCAAAAGGGTCAGATTTAGAAATAAAGTTGATGAGAGGTTAGTAATAAAAATAAATTTAAAATAGGTTAAATAATAAAATTGATGGCAAATAGTACATAACAAAAAAAGATGCATCACAACTCACAAAGCAACCTATTCCAATCCATGAACCCAAACAGAAACCGTGTACCAATGTCAATCCCAATCTTAGCCTATACTAGTCACAATCTATGTGTGCATTAGGGTTAAGAAAAAATTTATTTGGCCATGCTTCGTACTTAAGCTTGCTATGTACTCCTATTCAATTATCTCTACTACTTAAAAATTGGAGTTAGTGGTCATCCGTACGAAGGCTCCTTCGTACAACGTGAACCGTTGGATCCATCCTTCTTCATGCGATGTGAGCCATTGGATTTGATGCAAACATCCTTTCTCGATTTCTCCCATGCGCACGGTTCGCTACCGTCCTAGAAACCTCATGTCCATTCCCCCCCTCCTACGTCCCAACTACCCAACCACACCCCCACTCTCTCCCTGTGCTGCTACCCTCTTTCTCCTGTCCTCTCGCCACGTTGCTCCAGTGGCGGCGGCGAGTTGGGATGGCTGATGACGCCGAGAGCGAGAAAGCCACGGTCGCGGGCGACAGGCAGCCCCTAGCCCTGTAGAAGAGCGTTAGGAAGAAGCAACAGAAGCAGGAGCGGCGGGTGGCACAGAAGGCGGCGGAGAAGGAGAGTCAGTGCACCGACGTGGAGAGGCGGAGGCGCGAGTGGGAGAGGTGTTGGCCGCGGCATCGTCGGAGGAGGCGTGCGTCGAGATGGTGCTGGCGCAGCGGAAGGCGCAGCACAAGCGGGTAGGCTTTGCGTTGCGTACTCTACCATCTGCATCCCTATCCATCCATCCCTGCCTAGCATTCATTTGCCTTCCCTTTCCTTGCCTTCTCCCTCCCCGCACCATCGTCTTCCTCCTCCTTTCTGCAAGGGCCAGATAAGATTTGGTTGGGTTAATGATAGTCTTGTATTGTTGAAATCATCAAGAAACGGGGACGTGGGGGGCGAAGGGAGGAGGAAGATTGGGTTTTATTCATACTGTTGTTTTCATGATTCCTTTTGGCCATATTCGTTCTTGCTGCTGCGTGCTGCCCCCTGTTCTTGATTGGTTTTTTCCCCTGGGAATTTCGCTTTCCCGGCGCCGCAAGCTGGCCACGACCACGCTCCTCCGCCTCGGCCCATCTTCCTACTGCCACCGACGCCCACGTGGATGCAACCCTCCTCCCGTCGCCCGGCTCCAGGACGTGCCACCACCACACCCAACACACGCGCACACACGAGCGTGGTGGGGACAGCACAGCGAGGCCAACACCCGAGGCTACCACTGGGCCCAACCAACTGACGTGACCCCCCTCACCACCTCACGAACGTCGTGGCAATGGCGGTGGCGTGGCTTCTCTCAATTGCGGCGGCGCGGCTCTAACCGGTGCTCGTGGGCCATGGCGAGAGGCGGTGGCTCGAGACGGCCGTGGCGGAGGCCGGGGTCGCAAGGTGGGAGCCGATGGTGGTGCGGGAGTATTATGACTACCGGAGAGCCATCTACGGCGACATCACACACAAGGCCATCCTCATAGACGCTGCCGACACCCTCCTCGCCCCCACCGAGCCCATGGCCCAGTTCAGCTCACGTCTCCTCTCCATTTTTGTGTCGCTTTATTTGATGCGGAGGTTCTCATCTATTCAATGAGATGCCAAATGAAACAAGGTGTGATTAGGGTCGATCTGATCTGTAGCCGTTGCGTGGACATGGAGATATTGATTTGTGCTCATCAGGTCTACCTTTGGGTGGATTTGTTCCATGCAAAATGAGTTACAAAGAAAAGTTCCCTTTTTAAGGATGATGGCATATGTATGTGTTTTGATGTGGCTTATTCTAAATGTGTGTTTAGGTATACAAAACAATCGGTGAAAAGTATGGAGTGATTAGTGAAGTACTCGGAGGATGAGATCTTGATGAGGTACCGAAAGACGTATGCACAACCATGGGGTAGATCACGGCTGAGGTATGGCATTTTAGCTTTGACTGTTCTATTGTTCCAATTTACGTGCAGTTTTACTATATCCTGGATCGCCTCGTATGACGTTGTTCTTGTGCAGTTGCATTGAATTGAAAATTAACATCTAGGACTGAGATATTATGCCATCTCTGGAGACTGCGTTACAGTGTGTCACATGTTTGTCAACATATCGCATACCTATTGCTTTTGTGCAATTTAAACATGCCAAAGCGACTGCTAACCTAATATTTGTCGTCCATTTCACGGAAGTTGGTCTTTTGAATCAATCAGTATGAAAGTGGTTCCCTCTACTTAAGCAATAGGGAATTTGGTACTATAGGCACATGCAAATGTGACATGTGGTTAACATGGGGCATGGCACAACTGGCACATGAGAATTGAAAATGAGAACATCTAGACAAGTGCATAGTCATGCAACAATTTCAAATGGGGTGAATTGTCTCTTAATCTGAGTTAAACTACGAATAAAAAAACTTCCATCAAAAATAAAATTCAACTGAAGTAAATGCAGCATCAGAACGCTAGATGGATCCTTGCAAGAACAACTGTGAGAATTTTGCAATAACCAATGTTTCAGATCGAGGTCGAGGAACTGGGCTAGTCCTAAGTTTTAGTTGGTGTTGGTTCCCTGCCATTTATCTTCTCAGACAGGAATGAGATAGTTTTGCTGGTTTTTGTTGATGCTAAAAGAAGAAGAAGAGGGAGGGAGGAACACTGATTCTGAAGTTTCCGTCAGTATTAAGAAAACAAAGGCAATTTTTTTGTGATTTAGAGTTTAGACACTGTACAATTGATGAGTAAAAATTTGACCTAGTTTTGTGTGCACACAACTTGTAAGCATCATTGGGTGGTTTTCTTATTACTAATTATCAGGAGAAACATCTTAATAGAAAATCATCTGGAACTAATTTCCCTTAACATATTTGGATGCTGGTGATCGGTAGTACGGTTCCATTCATTTCATTCTTTTGTAGCTTTATCTTGCCTGTGCATTCATGTGCCTCCTTGAACTGTTGGAGTTGTTATGTTACAAAAATAGAAATATGAGTATGGTAGCCTTGCACAGCCCTTCGGTAATGTGATTGAGTTATTCACCTTGAGTCATATTTCAATCAAAGATTTCATATTTACATTTCAAACCCCTTGTAAAAATGTGCTGCTGCATGGACTAATGTACCCGAATCTCCAGGTATGTTGATGATGGAAGACCCTTTTCACAACATATAGTCAGTTCTTCTACGGGCTGCTAGGATTTACAGTACTTTGATGAACTTTATCATTACTATATGACTGAAAAGGTAAGATAGACTGTAATCAAAATGTTTCCAAACCTTCTTCTTGTATGTTAGACCTTATAAAGTGCTTTATGTTTGCTAGGCTTGGCAACTGTGTCACCCTGATGCTAAATATGTTTTTCAAGCATTAAAAAGGGCTGGTGTAAAAACAGCTGTTGTATCCAACTTTGACACCCATCTTCAGCCACTTTTACAAGCCCTGAAATGTGACCGCTAGTTTGATGCAATTGATGTGCCTGTTGAGGTGGGTTTCCATTTTCAAATGAGCTGGTTTAGCTAAGCTTATCATTTAAGTCTTGACCTTACAGTTACCGTACTTTGTATCCAAGTTTCAACTATGGTTTCCTATTAATCTTTGCTATTGAACTCTGTTCTCTGGTTCCCCTACTACAGGTTGCAGCGAAAAAGCCAAACCCAACAATATTCTTGAAGGCTCATGAGTTGTTGGGCGTGAAACTCAAGAGGTTTGTCAGGCGACAGTGATGACCGTAGGAATGATTTATGGGGAGCTAGGGACCCAGGCTGCGACACCTGGCTTTAGGGCAGTGATGTTTACTCCTTCAAGGAGGTAGCTTTATCTCTTGTCTGCTCCAAAACTGAACTGAAAACCAATTATTGTTCTTGTATTAGCAAATAGGGTATATAGGATTAGCATTTTGGTGTCACAGTAGTTGGACATAACATTCTTTGTATTTTTCAACCATTTTAGATCAAAATGCGGTCCTCCTGCTTTTTGTAAAAAAACATCAAGTATCCATTAGATCATTCAAGAAATTAAAAGCATTCTGCTGTTCTTTACAATGTATGAATTAATTGTTAATCACAAGAGATTTTTTATATATTATTAAAGGAACTATTAAGTGCGACTGGATAATTTATGAAAATCAAGTAGGGATTTGACTATAGACAGATGATATGCGTGCCAATTAGAAATACACCAATTGTGCCTTGTTTTGCTAGAAAAATCATAATGATGTAAAGTGACCATTTGACCTAAATGTGAATCATGATGACAATAACCACCATTGGTAGATCCAAAAGGTCAATATGGATTTCAAGGAATGACACTGACTTTTATTTTTGCTAGGAGATTTGATTATTTGCCACTGCCAAAAGATGTGTAATTCAGGATTTGCCACTTATGTGTTTATGACATGTGGCCCCGGGACCCATATATTATAGACACATGGAGTGGCAAATCCTGAATTGCACATCTTTGGAGTGACAAATAATCAAATATTCCATTTTTGCATGGATTATTGTTAGAACTATTTACTGCATATAGTGCAAATAGGAACTACTCTTGTCACAATCGATAGTTTATTTTTACCTGAAAATGTTCTTCTTTTGATTTTTTTTTTAATTGGTTGTTTGCATCTGCATCTGTCCCCACTTCTTCCCCCAACTACAAGAGGGGCAATAGCGCCCCAACCTACTCTGTCCAGTCCATCGAGGAGATCATGAAGATCGTTTAGGAAGCATGGACATCTCCTTCCTCCACCCCTATGTCTGGTTTTGGTTGGGCAGAGGAGGATGAGCAAGAGGATAGCAAGAAACCAGAGGAAGAACATGAGGAAGAGGAGGATAGCGATGATGAGTATGACAAGGTGTGAAGGAAATCCGACCAACATGAAGTTTCAGATTAGCTGTTCTGATAGGGTTGAGCTGGCATGAGATCGCAAACAGGAGATATTGTCATATTGTGGTAGCAGATGGTCTTACCCCTATCCTGTTAGTTTGTGGTCTTGTTTTCAAGTTTTTCTTTCCCTTTTCTCTCTGATGCTGCAACAGTGTAAATTACCAAAGTGGTTCCATCATTGTCTTTGTAATGATTGATTAAGTTAGCATGTTAAAACATAATGTATGGAATAAACCGTCTCATTGAACATCTTACAAGCCCTCGGTCATTGCACTCTATCATGTCCTAAATTACAACTACATTGCATACTGTTTATGCACAGTCTAGTGTATTCAGTTATTCACTCATGCTGGGACAATGATCACACATAAGTGAGTAGGCAAATTGGTCGCAAACCAAATGCAAGGTAGAATTGAACATTCCAGGATGGTGGCAAGCCCTTGTTATTAATCCATATACTTTTATCTTCTGAATCATGATTTGCAACTTGTGTTTGTAACATCGAAAGGTAATGAAGTGTGTTTCCCTTATTGTGTTAGTGCTTTTCTGTAGATATTTGCAAATGCACATATGTTCATGTGCCATAATGATGAAGCAATCTACATTGGGTTTCAGAAAGTGGGAAAGAAATCCATCAAGACAGCAATATCAACCGAAAAATGTAAATAATACTATCAGTTGATCAATCAAGAGCATCTTCTACTCACCTCTTGGATACATCTCAACAATGTTGTGCTAACCATAACATTGCATAGCCCAGCATTTCTCAATAATCTTTCTAAAAATATCATAAACTAACTCAGTCCGTGGATTGCAACGGCGGCGTGCACGAAGATGAGGGGATCCAACAGCGCAAGAGGAAGCGGCGCGAGGAGGTAACGCTAGCAACAAGAGCAGGTAGCGGGGAGGGAAGAAGGCACCAGGAGGAGAGGAGGTGGTGGTACCTTGGAGGAGAGGCGGCGGTGGTGGGGAAGAGAGGGGAGGCAACGACGGCGTATGAGGAAGAGGTAGAGATGAAGATGTCCTTCCCTTGCCATGCCGCCATCTCGAGTTCACCGCACCATGTCCTCTTCATCCTAATCCTCCCATGTGCTGTCGTCGCCTCCTACTCCGCACTGGCCGAGCAAGCATCGCTGCCTCCTCCTTGCTTACCACCGCGAAGTTGCTACCGCCTCCTCCCCCAGCCTCCCACCTCCTCGCCGCAATGTGCCTGGCGAGGGCTGAAGAGACCAATGGCTATGAGAACCGAGTCATGGCTTGGGTTCAAGGTGGAAGAAGGTGGCCATCGACGCGTAGCCCTCTTCCTTGTTAGCCGATAATAACTGGAAATGGGTAGCACATCGGATAGTAGTAATAGGTGATGCAATAAGCGGAGTTAATGTTTCTGTTTATATGTGTGTGAAAGAAAATTGATGTTTATTATGCGGCTTAAAATCTCGTCTGCTGATATGTATCACTCTCTTTTGGGGTTCCGTTGCAACGCACGAGCACCCTACTAGTTGAGATAAAAACCCTATAAAAAGCATCTAACAAGAGGACCCTTCGAAATCATGTTATTTTCTACCGCATAGACTATCATGAAAATATGCATAAACTCAAATACGGTAAAAGAAATATCTTACACGCCATGGATTTCTCGTCAAGATGTGACAATGTTTCTCCAAAGATGGCAACAAGAGACTACATCAAACAATAAACCCTAGAGAATACTAGGGAGAAAGAGACGAGGAGAGCGAGGAGAGAGAGAGAGAGACTTAAATAGACCTATTCAAAGAAAGGTAGCGGCCGAGCTTGAAAAGCCCTACTAAAAATCAAGAGTTCGAGCCCTACCACCGTCCGAAAACGATTCTTCGTTCAAAATGTATTATTGTAATCATTTTTTGGAATAAAAAACTAATATTTAATTCATTTTCAGCATTAAATAAATAGAATTCTAATTTTTTTAATTGTTTTTACCGAGATTTCGGTAGGCCGCTTCCTTCAGTCAATTTCGGTCCCAAGCCCTTACCGACATGGTTGGGCTCGGTAGGCCATGCACAGGTCTAGACTTAAACCAAACTTATCAATACCATTCTGTTCCGGCCCGATATGGCTGGTACATACCATTCTGTTGGCTAAAAAGGAATACAAAAGGTCTCATCCCGTTTTGGGTCAATTTTCGATCAATACCGATCATTCCGGTCAATAACGGCCAGTGCAACCATAATTCATTCTTCCAGGCATTTCGGTACAGCCAAAACAAACTATATGCAGCTTTTCCACGCACAGAACCCAAGCCATGCTGCCATAGTGTCATCCCTATCTTTTATTCAGATTTGGATTGTTTGTAGTAAGATGGTACCGTGCACAAGATCTGAGTCTCCACATGTTGACTAATGCACGACAAGTAGCATTTTCACCGCAAAGACAAGATGCCGATTTTATTGTACGAAAAAAATTGTACTATAGCAGAGACATTGTGACACTTGATCAAAACCATTGGATTTCAATCAAACGGTTGAGAGACGCTCCTAATGTAGAGTATTGTCCATCCTCTGCATTTACCTATCCAATACAAAGGATCTGAATCTCTTTTATTTGCACTTGTTAAAAACTTGACCAACAACTCAGCTTTGCTTGTGTACCAAAAGCCTCCAACTGAAATATGGGCCATATAGGAGATGGCCCCACATGTAAGTGCTAGAAATGATAGCCTTGGAGAATTATGGCCAAGCTGACCGTCCAAAATTTACGGAGCCTAGACCCCTAGTATTCTATCCTATTGGTGCACTGTTTCTCTCCTAGTATCCATTTATTTGCTAGACTATTTTTTATCTGTACAATACTATTTGTACAATTTAAATTATGTATAATTATATTTAGAATTTAAAATGATTATATTCAAATTGGTACACCGGTATCTGGAACATTTCATTTCAGTAGGTACAGCGAAATGACCACCAGAACGGTATTAATGGGTATGGCTTGGGTGCGTTTGGTTGGCATAATTCTCCAAGGAATACCATGAATCTTTTAGTAATCCTATGAGATTACCTTGTTTGGTAAAACATCCAGTAATTTGAACTAGGAATCTAATATTACATTGGGAAACAGATTACCATCAATTCCAGGTATCTGTTTCCCGTTGAAACTAGAAAGGGTGCGTTTGGTACGTGTAATCTCATATTCCTCTGTAATATAATATTCCCCTCGATCTGGTTATTGGTAAACACATTACTAGTAATATAAGATTCCAACGTTTGGTTGATTTGAAGGAAACTACATATTAGTCTTTATCATAATTTCAAACCATGAAGATTAACATCTATAAATTTTGAATTTTACAATTTAAAATTCCAACATTTTGAATTTCATTTTTATGATTCAAAAATTCACATTTTGGATTTTTAAATTTTAAATTTTAAACTTTGAGTTTTGGAGTTTAAATTCTCAAGATTTGAAATTCGAAACTCAAAATTGAAACTTTCAAAATTCGGATTTATAAAATTAATTCACGGAATTTGAATATCTAAAATCTAGAATTCAAAATTTGAAAGGAAAAATATAGATTTTCGAAATCCAACCTTGAATTTTTGAATTTTGAATTTTAAACTGTTTGAATTTAAGATTCCAAAATGTAGTATTCAATTTTTTATATTTTTCTTTCAAATTCATATTTTGAAAAATAATTTTTAAATTCCATAATTCGATATTCAAATATTAAAATAAATCACAATTTAGATTTTGAATTATGAAAGTTCAAAATTTGACTAAGATGAATCAAAAGCATATGATAAAAACACAATAACAAAGATTCATTTCCCTTTGTAATCTAAGATAAACACTCTTTTCTACGGGAAACAGATTTCTAGAATTAATGGTAATATGTTTTCCAAGGTGATCTTAGATTTCTGGTTCAGATTTCTAGATATTTTGCCAAACAAGGTAATATGATAGGTCTACTGAAGGATTCCTAGTAATCCTCGGAAGATTCTCAGTAATAGACCTTGGGGTGCGTTTGGTTGGCAGAATTCTCCAAGGATTACCAAGAATCATTTAGTAATTCTATGGGATTACCTTGTTTGATAAAACATCCAGTAATCTGAACCAGCAATCTAAGATTATCATGGGAAACAGCTTACCATCAATTGTAGGAATCTGTTTCCTGTAGAAAAGGGCGTCTATTTTAGATTACCAAGGGAAAAGAATATTTGTTATTGCGTTTTTTATCTTATGTTTTTATTTATCAAAGTCAACTTTTGAACTTTCAAAGTTCAAAATCCAATGTATGGAATTTAAATAAATATTTTTTTTTTTCAAAATATGAATTTTGAAACCAAAATATCAAAATTGATCCTAAATTTTGGAATCTTAAATTCAAACAATTTAATTTGAAAATTCAAAATTTCAAGGTTGGATTTCAAAAATCATTTAAAAAAATTCGAATTCTAGATTTCATATATTCAAATTCGAGAATTTAAATCTTAGAATTTAAACTCCAAAACTCAAAATTTAAAATTTAAAAATCCAAAATTTGAACTTTTGAATAATAAAAAATGAATTTGGAATGTTGGAATTTTAAATTGTAAATTCAAAATTTATATATGTTAACCTTCATGGTTTGAAATTCTAAATCTTGTAATTTAACTTTTGTGGACTTGGTGATTCGAGTTATGAAATATTTAAATTATGATAAAGGCTAATATGTAGTTTTCTTCAAATTAACCAAACATTGGAATATTATATTACTAATAATGTGTTTATTAATGACTAGATTGAGAAAAATATTAAATTACAGGGAATATGAGACTATTCGTACCGAATGCACCTAAACGCAAAGCGATAAACCCAATAGATATATAGGAGTAGATAGAATCGAAAGGCCAATCTGCTCCTTTTCTGTTCTTTTCTCCTGCAGTCCTGCTTCGGTTGCTTCCTTCGTCTACTTCTCCAACTCATCCAAGCGTGTGTACGCACGCAGCCACACGGCCATGGCCGCCTCCCTCCCCTCCCCGCCCCTCCCAAACCCTAGGTAGCACGAGAGCCCCCGCACCCCAGATCCCCGCACCCCCAGCCCCGCGCCGATCTGGGCTCCCGCCGCTAGATTTTCCGGGGGGAAAGCGCGTTTTTTAGCCTTTTTTCCGGCCGTTCTTAGTGGAAGCTTCCGAACTTTGGTGGTTTTTTTCTCGGGAGGGCTGGAGATGGAGCCGCGGGTTGGGAACAAGTTCCGGCTCGGGCGCAAGATCGGGAGCGGCTCCTTCGGGGAGATCTATCTCGGTGCGGGTTGCTCGTGCTCAATTTTTTTGAAGGTTTCTGATCCTTGATTGGTTTGTGATATGATTCTGTTCGTCTCTTTTGCATGCAGGGACTAATATCCAGACGAACGAGGAGGTCGCGATTAAGCTGGTCTGTGCTCCGTTGCTGCGGATTAACTGCCTGGATCTTTGTTAAATTCCAGCTTTGTTATGCTACTTTCTGATGCTACTAAGTTGTTTTGCTGTCTTAGCCTGTGTGTTGCATCGGGTGTTTTGGCCACTGTAATAGTTGACATGTTTAGTTCCAGTTAATGTCAGTCGGAGTGTGCGTTCCTGTAGGATAGTTCAGAATATGCTGCTGTTCTCAAAGCCAGGGATCAGCTAACCGGACCGGAGCAAAATCCCGGCCCCCCTCCGGTACCGGTTACCGGCGGGTTACCGGTCAAACCGGATTTTATTCGGCCAAAATTCGTTCAGATTTGATTAAAATTCATTCGAAATCTGAAAAACCCGCCGGTATATCATTTCCTGGCCACCCTCCGGTAGGCGGTTACCGACCGGTAACCGCCGGGATTTCAATCCCTGCTCAAAGCAATTTGAACTTTTGAGTTGGCTCTGGATTCAGGGTCTGCTCGCCTTAGCAGCTCTAGTTCTCCATGGATGATCATTTGGAGTAGTTGATTGGTCCATGGGGCTCAAGTGATGTGGTTGACTTGGTTGGACTTGATGTGTTTTTAGGTGCTTTCAGTTAATCTTGGCAAATTGATAACTAATATTCAGCTGTTGGAGTATCGGATGATAGCTAATAAATAAATAAATGAGAGATAAAATTAACCAGGAGATAAATGAGAAGAATCAGGAACTTGATATTTTCTTTCAATATATTGCTACATTCTTTGGTGTGTGGAGTGAGAGTCTAGAAATAGATTGGCGTTCCTGATAGATGAACGTATATATGTATGGTAGTAGCTTGTAGCTTTTATAAATGATTAAGATGAGAATGCAAGGTTATTCATCTTAATTACTAGTATAAGCTTTATGAAGTTGACATTTGATTGCTTGCTTTGCTTCTTATGCAGGAAAATGTGAAAACAAAACATCCTCAGTTGCTCTATGAATCAAAGATTTACAGGATTTTGCAAGGAGGAAGTATGGAAACTCTACACCCTGCATATTTTTTTAGGAATGTGTGATAGAGCAAGTGTGTTTTGACTATCTTTTTTCTGGCAGCTGGAATCCCAAATGTCAGATGGTTTGGTGTAGAAGGAGACTACAATGTCTTGGTTATGGATTTGCTGGGGCCAAGCCTGGAGGACCTATTTAATTTTTGTAGCAGAAAATTATCTCTTAAGACTGTACTTATGCTCGCCGATCAGATGGTACGCATATTCCCAAGCTGTTCCTTAACAAATCCTTAATACATTCATTTTTTATATAACAAGGAATGAACTTGAGACCTGTCTCTCTGATTCACTTTTGTCATGGCCTATGGTTCCACCTTTGCTACCCACACCAACACTTGTGTTTGTGCAGACACGCAAATTTTCACTAGTATTTTACTTTTTTTTGGTTATTCCCACACTAGGCTTTCTTCCTCCTGACTTTTCTACTTCTCTGTATTGTTTCTTTTTTATTACTATTTTCTCGCTTGTTTGCTTATGAGCTATATGTGATCTCCATTCCCCACTTGTAGATCAATCGAATGGAATTTGTCCATTCCAAGTCTTTTCTGCATCGAGACATTAAGCCGGATAATTTTCTCATGGGTCTTGGTAGGCGAGCTAATCAGGTGGGTAACAATGCAGCTTTTAATAAGCATTCCACTTTCCGTTGATATATTTTGTTGGGTTGATTTACCACTTTATGTGTTGCTCTGTATTTTTTTCAGGTCTATATTATAGACTTTGGTCTTGCCAAAAAGTACAGGGATACCTCAACGCATCAGCACATCCCATATAGGTACGAGGAAAGGGGCAATAGCTCAGCATTACCGAGTTGTCCATGTTTTCCCTTTCCCTCCTGGCATAAGCATATTCATTTTTCTAATTAGCTGGAGTTAGTTACCATTTTTCTCTTCTATCATTTGTTGGACCGACCATGCCTGAGTTAATTTGTGCGTGTTTGTCAGCATAAGATCTATCTAGAAAGTACTATACCTAATTAAGTCATTTTGATAGTCATATCTCAGTCCTCACTTGAGTGTGGGAGGGAATGAGAAATATAATAATGCTGCCAGGTCACGAAAATTCATGTTTTATTAGTTTCTTTCTTGAAGATATCATCTTTAGTACGTGTACCTTTTCGTTAATTTTCTTTTTTGTGATCTACTCCCCCTTGCGTTCTAACTTGCTATTTAATGCTGCAGAGAGAATAAGAACTTGACTGGGACAGCAAGATATGCAAGCGTGAACACTCATCTTGGCATCGGTGAGGATTTGATACTGTACCAGTTCGTGGTTTTTTAACATTATAACTTCCACCTGTTTGTGCTTCAATATGTTTTCAAGTGGAGCATCACACATCCTTCCTCTGCACTGTTTATTCTCTGGCTATTATTTTCGTTCTTTTTTCTGATGACCAGAACAAAGTCGAAGAGATGATTTGGAATCTCTTGGATATGTACTTATGTACTTCCTAAGGGGAAGGTGAGTTTAATTGTTTGATCCTTTTATGTGCCATATATTGATGATTCGGGTGTAACATTGTTTTCTTTTCAGCCTTCCTTGGCAAGGTCTGAAAGCAGGAACAAAGAAGCAAAAGTATGAGAAAATTAGCGAGAAAAAAGTTGCAACATCAATTGAGGTACTTGTAGAAAAAATTGGCACTCTGCCCTGTAGATTTTGTTGGTTCTAATGTTATTGTTCTTTTTCAGGCTCTATGTCGTGGGTATCCTACTGAGTTTGCATCATATTTCCATTATTGCCGCTCACTGCGGTTTGACGACAAGCCTGATTATTCCTACCTTAAGCGACTGTTTCGTGACCTTTTTATCCGTGAAGGTTAGTTTCCTTTTCATGCTTGAAGAGGTGCAGGAAATATTATTTTCCTTTTCGTACTTAAAGAAATCCACGAAATATTATTTTCCTCCATACTTGATAGAAGCCTTTTGCACTCAACTCATTCTTAAAATACCAAACATCCAAAATGATTAGAAGTTTTCCAGGCATGTGGTTCATAATCGGAATAATGATTTTCAGGTTTTCAGTTTGACTATGTGTTTGACTGGACAATACTGAAGTACCAGCAATCTCAAATTGCTAGTGCTCCACCCCGTGCTGTGGTATCTCCCTCAAACACCCACCCACCAAACATGCATATTTTTTTACGTAGCCATCTGTGGGAAAAAAAGTTGATGCCTTACCTATGTTACAGGGTCATGGTGCGGGCCCTTCTGGATTGGCACTACCTGCATTACAGAATGACAGGCAGTCTGGTAATTGATATACTTTAATAGTTCCTTATTACTAGATTTTTTTTTGGCAATATTGCTTTGTAATTGGCTTATAATATAGTTAAAACACCGTAGTGCAAGGTTCAGTTGCTTCTATAACATTACATTGAACCAGAGAGGATTAATTTTGTTGTGTTCGTATTGCAACAAATAACGAGTTAGTTTTCTTAGATATGTTCATCTATTCATTGTTTATCTTTTAGGTGCCGAGGAAGGGAGAACTAGTGGTTGGTCATCAATGGATCGACGTCGTGCCCCACCCCCTGTTGCAAGCGTGGGGACTTTGTCTAAGCAGAAAGCGCCTGTAGGAAATGATGCTCCTGTTTCTAAAGATCCTGTGGTGAGTTATCTCCCTATTTTCCTTTGTTGGTCATAGGGGACTTGACAAGGTGATATCAAGATGAGGCAGATAGTATTTTTCATTTTTTTAGTGACTGAAGAACAATGTGAGAACTGGCCAGAATTTTTTGAATCAACCACAAGTCCATAACTTGTTTTCATAAACTGGAGCTCTGGCTTGCCAAATTTCTACCCTCACAGGAAATCATAAACTGCTATTTCCCAGCTGCTCATCCAACCCTGCAAATCACGTAGTACTGAATACTGAAGTGCTTTCCCGATCAGTGAGTCCTGTGGCTGGCAAAAATGCTCCCGTCATTGTGCAAGTTTGGTGTTTTTCTGTGGGTTGCCTGTGTTACGACTTTGTAACCTTAGTAGCTCATTGTTTTTTCAGTTGGTTGTGAACGTTATTGTGTTTTTTAATTGATGACACTAATCATAGTTTTAAATGCTATTGTATCTTTATCTATCCAAAGCACTAGCTGGACAGCATGATTAAACACCAGAAATATTGCTCATTTTTTTTTATCTTGTCACTTACTTTGGCTGCTTCTATTGTTTAGATATCTGGTTCGAATTTTTTGGGACGGTCAAGTGGATCGTCAAGGAGAGCTGCTGTTTCAAGTAGCCGGGATGTGTTGGCAACTGATACTTCTGAGCCTTCACGAGCACGTATAACTGATGCAAGCCCTGGGGCAATTCGTAGAACCTCAGGTCCTCAGAGGAGCTCACCAGTCAATTCTGCAGAGCCAAAGCATTCATCTTCAGGTCGGCACTCATCTAACATTAAGAACTACGAGTCCGCTCTCAAAGGTATTGAAGGTCTTAATTTTGACAGCGATGAGAGGATTCAGTACTAGCACTGAAGAAATTCTACATGTGCTCTGTAAAAATCATAATCTGGAGATAAGCACGACATTTCCTGTTGAGTTTTGGATCACAGGAGATGTTAGGAGGATGTGAAGTGCTTTTGCCAA
Source organism: Phyllostachys edulis (assembly GCA_036346405.1). NCBI lineage: Eukaryota > Viridiplantae > Streptophyta > Magnoliopsida > Poales > Poaceae > Phyllostachys > Phyllostachys edulis. Next base: position 56,317,452 of record CM070545.1, on the reverse strand, counting down.
ATGATGGTCCTCTGGACACGGTAAATAAGTGGTCAGTCTGAGGTGCATTAAATTTAGCTCATAATTAATGTGATGGTTCTGTAAATGTTTTTATAGTTTGTTCGTCTGGCGCCTCTTGGGTTCATCAGTCTGTTATATTATTTCTATTCCTTCGGATACACCATGTCCAGTTACTGTGCCTCAGGACAGCCAAGTGCAACTGGTAAAACTTGTATTCGGAAAACTGGAACTTGAGCATGTAGATTTTTTTCATCAGTTCATTGAACAAATTTGTCTGAGAATATTTCTTACTTCTAATGTGCCTTGGAAATACTGTGGATGTGATTTGTAAATGTGTACTTTAAAGGGTGATTTAACTGCTCAAAACGGCCATGCTCTAATAATTCATGCATATTTTCTTCACACTTTGCTTTGCAAAAAGCTGACACTTACACTCGCATCAGAGCAGGAGCAGCCGTGCCGGTTGTTTGAAGCATGAATTATGTGTCAGTCTGCGACAACAGATTAGGAGGAAATCTGTAGCTACCCAACTGTGATTGCAAACTCATGTATACTTCTTTAATTCTTGTATCACCATCGTATTCACAGAGTAATATGGAACTAGCCGGTACTGTATCCAACTGTGATAGCAAACTCATGTATGCTTTAATTCCTGTATCACCATCGTATTCACGGAGTGATATGCAACTAACCAGTACTGTATTCGAGTTTTTGGCTCATTTAGCCTCTTTTTAAATGATATAGCAAATGTAGCTTTCCCTCCACCACTCGAAATGACAAAATTAACACTGCGGTAGGCTAAACAAGCAGTATTCGTCTCCTACCGTGTTTTCAATATGTGAAAGCCACCTATTGTGCTTCTAGTCCATAGTAGGATGATATGTGCTCCTAGTCCGCAGTAGGATAACATGTGTATGTTTCCACTGCAGACAGACACGTTCTTGTCACGGACAGGGAGCACGACAGGTGATTTCTACAGACTAGGAGCACGGTAATAACGTAAATTTTATAATTTCGTGTATCTTTACTATTACAAATAAAAAAACTCGCCAATCCAGCCGTGGGCCCGTGACTAACAGAGGTTCAGCCCATGCCGTCGTCTTTGCAAAGCAGGAAAAGGTAACCATCAGTGGTGTCCTAATCGAAGAGCAAGTTTATTGACGAGGTGGTTGGGAAAAGAACTAACGTGGTTATGCTGTTTGTCAGTTCGCTAACGTCATTTCTACCACCGTTGAAGCAAGATTCATGCATAATGGTACCAAAGAAAACGAAAACCCTGTGGGTTAGTTTCACCTGGGATTGGTGGTTATTATGCAATCGCAACCTGTAGTGTCATAAAGCAAAGGATGGCCGACCACACCGTATGCTCCAATAAAGCGAAAAAATCTTCAAAAAGCAATCCATTTTGTTTCGCTTCTACTGAATAAGCTTCAACTGTTAATATGCAACAGTGAATCAGATTTTGGTACAAATTTTGTTGCGAAAGTTTATATGAATACTGAAGCCCACTGCCACATAAAAAAGGGCGAAAAACGTTATATAAATTATAGCCATGTGTCCACTTGGTCACAATGTTACTGTCAAAGGGTAGGTGCAAATTCTTATTCTTCTTCACCAGATAAAGTAACAATCGAACGGACAGGTAGCATGAAAGGCAACCAAAAAGGGGAAATAAAAAGAGAAGGATAATTGCAAGCCAATGCCCAGTTCAGTAACACTATTGCTAAAGGAAGAACAAGAAGGCGACTTCTATGATCCCTCTGGTGCTTTTCCATAACCCAGTTCAGACATCTCCCAGCTTTTACGCGGAGCAACTTCCCGGTGTGGACGAGTGTATTGCTGAATATAATCAAGAGAATTATTGAAACAATAACAATGTTAATCCTTGTGTTTGTCAACGTGGCTAAGTATTTTAAACTAAAAGAACGAGTATTAGAAGTGGATAGTGAGGTCAATTCACCTCCATCTTCGTCAGCAATTCATCGGCAGTCGGTGCAGAAACAATTATCTGTCTGCAATCAGGTTTAATAAAACCTTCAGCCGCACCCTTATCGAATAGTGCAAGCAAAGGATCATAGTAACCATCAACATTTAGCAACCCAACCTGTAGTAAGTCAATGATCAGCGCCCTTGATTAGTTGTAGCAGACTCGTTTGTCAATTGTCATAGCCCATATACTAATACTCACTGGTTTGTCATGAATTCCAAGTTGCGACCATGTTATCATCTCTAACAACTCTTCCATTGTTCCATACCCTCCTGATGTCCAGAAAGTTAGCATGTAAACATGTTGAATTGATATATTAGCCCGTTCTTGTCATGTAAGCATGCTGGATCGAAATATTAGCCAGTTCAATAATGCTAGTGAAGAACATGTAGAACTGTGCATACCAGGAAGAGCAATGAATGCATCAGATTGTCGTGCCATCTCAGCTTTCCTCTCATGCATGTCGGAGACAACCTTTACATCTCCAACACTTGCACCTGAAATCTGGAAGGGAATTTTTGGTGTGTCAAATGGTAAAATAAACTAGGAATAGTTTCAGGGGCAAAAATATCAGATTCCTCCTACCACCATTCTTCAAAGTTCAAACTGTTATGTATATGTGTATATGGCACATGTGTATAAGGCCCATAAGGCCCATGAGCTCTAGGGTTCTTATTGTAGTATATATACTGTAGAGTATTCATCTAATTGAACTGAGAGGTTAATGTTTAACATGGTATCAGAGCCTGCCGCCGCCTTCTAGCTTCCGCCGAACGGTTCCTGCCTTCGTGCATCATCTCGGTAAGGCGGCGCAGTCCACGGCTCCTCTCTGCTTGCCCTCGCCTCGGGTTTTTGCTTCTCCCCGTCGCCGGCTCTCCGCTCGTTGGAGGAGGTTCCCCGACGAGGCTCCGCTCGCTGCGCCTTGAAGCACTGCTCGCCCGCGCCTGGAGGAGGTTTCCCTTCTGGAGGTTTCCTCTCCTGGTCTGAAGGGTCTGGGAGTTTGCTATTACTACTACTGCGCTGCTAGACACCAGGACAGGGCACTGCAACCTTTGTGGACAAGGCATTGTTTCTCTGCACTGCCTCGGTTTGGTTGCAGAATTGGTGTAATGGCTGATGGTATCTCTGCTTTTTCTCATTCTCTCGGTATGAGAGGTGCTCTTCTGGCCTCAGATATCAAGCTGAATGGTCAGAATTATTGTGAGTGGTCGTCATCAGTTCGCATGCTTCTTCGGTTTATTGATCTTCTCTCATATATTACGGCGGAGCCTCCGACTGAGAAGACTGATGTGAAGGAGGCTACTGCATGAGGAGTACTACAGTTCTTTCACTCGTATTTCATGATAGCTGACCTCTATGGTTCCTCTTTCCTGTGCTAGATGTACTGGCTGTGCAGGCAAGGCGAGTCATGATGCGCAGAATTTGATGTTCACCTTTGTTATGCGTCTTCGCCCAGAGTCAACTACTAGGACGTGTTATTCTTCCAACCACGGAGGAGGTCTTTGCTGCGTTGATTGCTGAGGAGACTCGACTTCACTCTCTGTCCTTCGGATTGACACCACCTCAGTCTGTTCTTGCGGCACCTCGTCAGGAGGTTTATCAGCCTAGTTCACTTCCCGATGCTACATCCAACCAGACTTTATGCCCTCACTGCAAGAAGCCTGGACATCCTATTCAGAGGTGCTACCAACTTCATCCAGAGCTGCGACCTGCATCTCGTCGTCATCGTCGTGGTGTAGTTGCTGCCACCACTCCTGCATCTGTTGGGGATTCTACTCTTGCCACTCAGTTGGGTCAGCTCCAGTCCCAGCTGCAGGCTCTTTAGACTCAAGTCCAGCAGCGGTCTTCATCTGATGCCCCTCCTAGTGGGTCTGCCAGTCTTGCTGTAGCCTCTTCTTCTGTGTTAAGTACTAGTCTTCCATGGGTTTTAGATTCTGGAGCTTCTTTTTATATGACATCGGATAAGTCTCACCTTGCATCATGTCGACCTGTTATGGATGGTTCTTGTGTACAGACAGCTGATGGTACCTTATGTTCAGTCACTCATCAGGGCACTCTCTCTACTTCCCATTTTACTGTTCCCGATGTGTCATTTGTACCTCAGCTTTCTATGAATCTTATGTCTGTTGGTCAGCTTCCTGATATGCACTACTTTGTTGGGTTTGATGACTCTACTTGCTATGTGCAGAATCGTCGGACAGGAGTTCTTATTGGTACTAGCCATCGCCTTAGAGATTCTCAGAGTCTCTACTTCCTTGATCGTCTGAGTCTTCCATCTTTCTCCGCTCATGCATCTTCAGTTCTTGCGTCAGCATCTGTTAGTTTTCCTTAGTGGCATCATCGGTTTGGTCATTTGTGTGGCTCTCGTCTTTCTACATTAGCTCGTCAGGGTGTCCTAGGTCATGTCATTGTCGACACTAGTTATGATTGTAAAGATTGCAAGCTTGGTAAACAGCTGCAACTTCCATATCCTACCAGTACATCTCGGTCTAGTCATCATTTTGAGTTAGTTCATTTTGATGTTTGGGGTCCTGCTTCTTTTGCTTCCAAAGGTGGTCATATCTATTATGTAATCTTTATTGATGACTATTCTCGATATACTTGGGTTTATTTTATGAAACATCGTTCTCAACTCTTGTCCATTTATCAGTCTTTTGCTCGTATGGTTCATACCCAGTTTTCTCTCTGCTCGACTTTTCGCTCGATTCAGTGAGTACTTGTCGCATGCCTTTTGTCATTTTCTCTCCACTGAGGGAACCCTTCCTCGGCTTTCACGTCCTGGTGCCCATGCTCAGAATGGCGTTGCTGAACGTAAACACTGTCATCTTATTGAGATTGCTCGTACTCTTTTACTTGCATCTCATGTTCCATGACATTTTTGGGCTGAGGCAGTTGCTACATCTGTCTATCTTATTAATATGCAGACATCCTCTTGCCTTCAGGGAAAGTGTCCCTGGAGAGCTTTTGTTTTCCACTCCCCACCAGATGACCATCTTCGAGTTTTTGGTTGTACTGCTATATTCTGCTTCCGCCTGCGTGAAGCGCACTAAGTTAACAAATTCGATCTATTGAGTGTGTTTTTCTTGGATATAGTCTTGAGCATAAGGGCTATCGTTGTTATGATCCTTCTGCTCGGCGTATGCGCTTTTCTCGTGATGTTTCTTTTGTTGAGGATCGTCCCTACTTTTATTCTTCTACCACTCAATCCTCTGCTCCCACTGAGTCTCTCTCTTTTCTTTACCTTCCACCCATTGTTTCGTCTGATACACCTCTTTCTGTGGAGTCCTTTACTCCATCATCAGTCAGATCACCGTTTCCTCTTCACTATACTCGTCGGTCTAGGGCTCCTCCTGAAACTCAGCCTTCTATTGTTTCTCCCTTTGATGGCATGGCTAGTACTGATGTTACTCTTTCTGATGATCCTCCACCGACACCTTCATCTTGGCATGAGCTTCGTGATCGTACTACTATTGCTGCTCCTGACAGATATGGTTTTCTTTCTACTACTGTTGTGCCTGCGCCTCACACTTATTAGGAGGCTGTTGTTCATCTTGAGTGGCAGTTAGCTATCGCTGAGGGGTTGGCTGCTTTGGATCGTACTAGTACATGAGATCTTGTTCCTTTACCTGCTCATGCTGTTCCTATTACTTGCAAGTGGGTTTTTAAAGTTAAGACCAAATCTGACGGTTCTATTGAGAGGTACAAGGCTTGACTAGTTGCTCGTGGTTTTCAGCAGGCACATGGTCGTGATTATGACAAGATATTTGCTCCTGTTGCTTATATGGTAACAGTTCACACTCTTGTTGATGTGGCTGTTGTTTGATCTTGGACTATCTCTCAGATGAATGTGAAGAATGTTTTTCTTCATGGTGACTTGCAGGAGGAAGTTTATATGACACCACCCCAGGGTGTTGTGGCTCTTGCTGGTCATGTTTGCCGCCTTCGTTATGCTCTTTATGGCCTCAAACAGGCTCTTCGTGCTTGGTTTGCGCGGTTCAGTTCAATTGTGTTAGCTGCTGGTTTCTCCCCAAGTAATCATGATCCTGCATTGATTATACATACATCTCCACGTGGTCGTATTATACTTTTACTCTATGTTGATGACATGCTGATTACTGGAGATGACAAGGAGTATATTGTTTTTGTTAAGCAACGGCTCGGTGAGCAGTTTTTGATGTCGGATTTGGGTCCTCTACGTTATTTTCTGGGGATTGAGTTTACTCGCATAGATGATGGCTACTATCTATCTCAGCAACGCTATATTCAAGATTTGCTTACTCATTCTGGTCTCACTAACAGTCGGACAGCTGCTACTCCTATGGAACTTCATCTTCGGCTTCGTCCTACTGATGGCACTTTGCTTGAAGACCCTTCTCGTTATCGTCATATTGTTGGGAGTCTTATCTATCTTGCAGTGACACGTCCTGATATTGCTCATTCTGTTCATATGCTCAGCCAGTTTGTTTCTGCTCCCAAGTCTGTTCACTATGCTCACCTACTATGTGTGTTACGCTATCTACGAGGAACTGTTGATCGTTGTCTCTTTTATTCTCGGTCGAATCAGCTTCAGCTTCATGCTTACTCTGACTCGACTTAGGTGAGTGATCCTGTTGATTGACGATCTGTTTCTGGCTATTGCCTATTTCTTGAGTCTTCGATTATTGCTTGGAAATCCAAGAAACAGACTGTAGTTTCACGGTCTAGTGCTGAGGCTGAGCTTCGAGCGTTGGCCACTACTACTTCAGAGACTGTCTGGCTTCGTTGGCTCTTAGCTAATCTTGGTGTGTCATACGGTACTCCTGCATCTCTTCTGTGTGACAACACTAGTGCTATACAGATTGCTACTGATCCAGTGAAGCATGAGCTGACTAAGCACATTGGTGTGGATGTATCTTTCACACGTTTTCGTTGTCAGCAGAAGACTATTGCTCTTCAGTATGTGCCTTCTGAGATTCAAGTCGCTGATTTCTTCACCAAGGCTCAAACCCGAGAGCAACATCGTTTCATTTTCATCTCTCCAAACTCAATGTTTCAGATCCTCCTGACCCATGTTGAGTTTGAAAAGGGGTGTTATGTATATGTATATATGGCCCATGTGTATAAGGCCCATGAGCTCTAGGGTTCTAACTGTAGTATCTATACCGTAGAGTATTCATCTAATTGAACCGAGAGGTTAATGTTTAACACAAACATGTGTAAAAAGTCGCACTTCCACATCAGGTGTATAACAATGCAATTCAACCTCACTTTGATACAGGTACCTAGAAAGTCATGTTCTTTGCCTTGTTCCAACTCCATGTGTTCAGTTTTGAACTATGATGTTGTCATTCCGAACCTATCCTCAGCTGCTTACCAGAAAAAAATTATTATCTAAATTACCTACTGCTTCTTACTTTTTTCTCTCAACTTGTGAATTGTGATGTCCTCTTGGCAAATTACACATTCTATTATTACATCCACCAAGTGGCAAAATTTATAATTCCAAGTTGGACCGCCCAAAAGTCTAAACTGATAGTTCATTTCGAAAAAAGTCTAGAACTGATAGGCTGCTATTTCACTCCCTAAATTCTAGTCCTAATTCTTCAATGATCACCTATTTCTAACCCGACAAGCAAAGGTGAATCAATCTGAACCAATAGACCACAGGAATCGAATAGTGAGTGGGTGACCAATAGTGATAGCACTATATAATTGCTACGTACTCAGCAAAAATCTCGTGACACCGACAGGTGGGGCCAAATACAATGAGAGTTATTCTTCACTGCTTAATAGACCCTTCTCTCTAATGAACCAATTAGGTGATAGATTAGAAGTTGAGACTTTAGAATTAGCAATGACGTAGCAATCAATATTTCTGCACATACACAAAGAAGAAGAAAAACCAGAAAGAAATTGCTACACACCTCAAGGGGCATGAGTGCTCTTGGAATCACCCTGCAAGAGAATCAAACGGAGCGGCCACCCATTAGAAAGATTACAGATCGAAACATGAAGTGTGCTACTACGAAACTGAACAGAGGGGTAGATATTTCAAGTGCAGCGGCTAGCTACCCGAGGACACGGCAGCCGCCATCAAGAACAGTCCGCGCGATCAGGCCCATCAACCCGACGCTGCCGCCGCCGTAGACCAAATCGATCCCCATCGTCACCTGCAAAAAAGGAACCCCACGAAATCCCGCCATGAACGCCAGACCAAGGAACCAAGAGCCCAATAGAGCAAGGGTGGCAACCCAATCCGGATGCCCCGGGGCGCGCCAAGATTGAATTTTGCACGGCCGCCGGAGCCCCGCCTCCCCGGGGCGCAATCTTTGGCATTGGGACAGCATTACCAGCTCGTTGCCGAGCTCGAGCGCGGCGTCGCCGAACACCTCGCGGTTGCCGGCGTTGCTGCCGCAGAAGACGCAGATCCTGCCGAACCTGCTCGGCGGCGCGGCCCCGGCGCTGTCGCTGTCGCCCATGGCTTCCTCGGGTTCGGGACGGAGACGGGAAGGATGGAGGAGGAGAGGCGTTTGGCTTTGGTTCTCAGGAGAGGCGTTTGGCTTTGGTTCTCTTGCCCTGACCCTGTGTTATCTCTTGTATCTTTGGGAGCTTCAAACGAAGGCGGCATTAAGGTTTCTGATGCAATTGTCCTTTTCTATCCCTTAATTAATTTGCTGGGTCAAATGGCCCGATTTGCACCAGGAGAGGCCCCACATGTCAGGCAGCTTTTCTTGCTGTTTAGCCCTTGCCATTTGCACCCTCTCATAATCAAGTCCTTGCGCTTGTGAAAAATATAGGAAATCCTATTGAATCTTATTCAGTGGAGAACAAGTGACATGCTCTGTTGAAGATCCATGTTCCATGTCATAATGTTGTTATACAGTGTCGTGCTACAAGCCTACAATGCGTAAAGTGTGCTATAGCACTCAAGGTGCAACGCACTACAGGGTTCAAAGGGAATCATGAATGCTTTTCTTGGATGGAATCAGCAGTTCCAAAATATAGGCATCCCAATATATTTGCGCTCTCTCTCTCAAGCTTATGTTACTACGTGCGGTGACAGTAAGCTGGTGCTGTTAATTCTCAACTTTACTGTATGCTTACTGTCCATTCTTCACTAGCATCAGTCTGTTCACCCGTAACAACAACGGCTCAAACGAGCTCCTCTCCTTTATGCCATATCGCCGTTGTGTTATCACCAGTCAGAACAGATTACGCGGAGTCGGAGCAGCAGTTCGTTGATCTCATCGAGTTCTTTAGCGAACCTGCCAGTTGCCACGAAGCTGACCACAACCACCCCTGACCCCGTGTTTCTCAACCTCTGTTCGTTTTGGTCCTGAGTCTCTCCGACAGACGACAGCGACCCTTCATCATGCATGTTTTTGCACCCTCTTACATAAAACAAAATCTAGCCAGGAATCGTCGCGATGGACGTAGTTATGAGTTACAAAATCCTACAGTAGGTCGCAAATTGGGGGATTCCTGCCTGCCCGGGCTCAACATTTCGCTGGCAACAAGAGGATCGCGCACGTCTCTCAACCGTCCGATTTAGGTCCAACGGTTCCAATTAAGCATAGGGAAATTGCCGGCTTATATACCACTGGCAAAGCCACGGGTTACTAAAATACCATCGGGCTGTGACAAATGACAATGACGGGTGATATTTTAGCAAACTGTGAGTTTACTGGTGGCACGAGAGTAAATCTCCCATTAGGATTCTCTACAAGGGCGTGGAGACAGCGGTGGCAGATGGATCGAATCACTTTATGGCTTCTTCTTTTTTTTTGCTGAGTTTCATGCCCTCTAGCGGAAAACTATAACGTTTATTTTTTGTGTTTTGGTACTGTAGCTTTTTGACTTAGACTTCTGATTTTAGATCAGACGGTAGAGTTTGACTTTTAATACATAACACCGTGCATCTCAACATTTCGAACCCTAATGCGGAGGATCTTTTTCGGTGGCAGATGCCTCTCCCGATCGACGAGCTGCATAGTACATTCTCTGCAGTTTCCTCTACGTGCACGCCTCTAGAACGAATTCACCGCTCTGGACTGGAGTCTGGAAATGCCATGTGGTACATCAGCCGCTGCTGGCTGACGTTGACACGACAGTCTGATGGAGTCGCCGACAACGTCCCCAGCGTCCGAAACAAACGCCCCCGAGCGAAAGTGCAGTGAACTTACCCTGTCGACGCCCGAAACGACACACTCTGACTCTCTGAGAAGGAAACTCTTTGGTCTGAAAACGCTGTGTTCAATCATGGGACCGGCTTGTTTAACACGGGAATGTCCCGCCATGTTGCGGTGCTCCTTCTGGAGTTCTGGTGAGCATGCACAGGTAGAAGGCATGGGTCGGCACGCCTCGCCTCCAATAGGTTATACCTGCAATGACATGGGATCGCAAGGCATTTAGGGACAAGTAATGCTTTATTTAGTGTCTAGGGATCATATGATGCTGGTAGGAGATGTCGCGAACACACGGCACACACACATCTTCCTAATCGGATACCAGTAGGATCTAAGTGCAGATGGAAGATGCTCTTTGTCTCCAATCTCCATGTATTTAATCATTAAGGATTCTGCAGTGGATCAAGAGACAGGTGTCAACCGCAGCGGCTCAGCCGACATCAGATAACCTGCAAACAAGGGCACTTTCTGATTAATTCACCGCATGATATTGTTGTAACTTGCTACTCCTAGTCTCCTGCAGATTAATAAGGGCAAAGGAAGCGGAGTTGTGCAGTGCATCGGTTAGCTTTTTTTTAATTAAAAAAAATTAGGGTGAGAACTCTGCCATTCATTTCAAGGGGAAAAGAAAAATACAACCCTCCGAAGGGGAGACACCAATACCGGCAACCCCAAGAGAGAGACACCAACACCGAGCAAGGAGTCCCAACAAGAATTCCTACCAAGCACTTACTTTATCCAGATAACAAGCACCTTATGGAGCGACAACAAATATCCCCCCTAGAGATGGGAGAGGGGGTGACTCCTCCACTCAAACCACCAGCGACCCACGACCGCATCAAGCTCCGCCAAGACGCCGCCCAACACCCGCCATCCACTGATGCGTCATGTCACGAGTCATCGTCACCGCTCGTCACCCACGACGCAACAGCACTGACACCGCCGTGACCCGCGATGCCGATGCGCCAACCGCATTGGGCCCAAGCTCGCCCCGAGCCGCCAAAGCCGTTGCCACCTGCAAGCCCTGACGCCCCGCCACGACGCTCGTCGCGTGCCATCATCGCCGCCCGTCACACACCCACGACGAGGTATCTCTGACTTCACCGCGAGAAGCATCGCCGAAGTTTCCAAAGTGACGCCTGATGCAAATCCTCAACTGAGCTAATGACGACGCCACTTGAGCTCCCAATGCCCCGCCACGATGCTCGTCACATGTCATCATCGCTGCCGGTCGCACCTGCGATGCTGCAGCTCCGACTTCGCCACGACAAGCATCATCGAGGCGTCGAAATCAACGCCTGAAACTATGTCTCAGCTGAGCCGACGATCGCCCAAGATCACCGAACCAAGGAAACCGCCACCACCAACGCGCCCCAACACCCCCACCGCGATGCCTACATGTGTCATCGTCGTCGTCCGTCGCCCGCCCACCATGTGACAGCTCCGACTTCGCCATGACACGAGACACCGAAGGGACCACAACGCGCAGCCGTGGCTAGGCCCGGAGGCCTGATTAGCCAGGGAGACGAGGGATCGCCCTCCAAGTTCAGCCGAAACTCTTCTAGACGAACAAGGAGGCTCTGATTTTTAGCCAACCGGTTAGGGATTAGCTTTGTTTATTTCTTTATTTTATTGATAATAGATACATGCTATCTCTTTTATAAGGACGACCCAACTTGACTCTTAAGAAATAATTTATAAGAAAACTTATCTCTAACAATCCAATCTAATAATAACTTGTCTAACTAATAGATAATACCAAACACCTAATAGATAGATTCCTAAATAACAAACATGCCTAATATCCATGCAGCTACAGTGCTCTCATGCTACAGTGCTCGCCAGGATATTTGACCATGACATTATACTCCTCACGACGAGGCAGCTGACGAGCTACGGTGGTGGCCACGGTTGAAGTTCTTAGTGGCCCATGTTGATCAGAGGGTACGATAACGACGTCGCGTCACGTGGACGAGGATCAACGAAGCTTCAATGGATAACAGTCATATTGTCGAGTAAGACCTTCTGTTCTTCACTGTTAACCTTCAACTTCTCCAAGAGAGATAGTGCGTTACCGGAAGCCATAATGAGTAGCTCTGAGACCAAATGTTGTGGTCGTTGGTTGGGTACAAGTTCCACATGTTGTATATCGGCTCATTTCTGAGATTCGATTATGCGTGCACTTTACCTAAACAAAGATCCATTAGGAGGCTATCGGTCCACAAGACCCATTATTTAGTTTAGTCTTGTATTGCTTATTCATGTGTAAAAGGAGACATCCTCCTATATAAAGTGAGGCAGGAGGCTCTTATTATACACAAAGTCTAGAGATTAAGAGATTAATAAAAAGAGAAGGCTAGAACTACATCCATGTGTTCTTGTCTATTGTTTTTTATTTATAAGTTAAGAGCTTCGTTCGTCGGCACCACGACCTCGATTATACAACACCTATCCAAACATACTCTTGGTGTTAATTTTAACGTATCTGTGACTAATCCCCTTCTACTGCCTAAGTGCATACCTACCAGAGGTACTTGGCAATGCACAAACTCTGCAAAATCCCCTGTCCAGATTCTTCCTGTAGATAATAACAAGCCACTGACTGGCCGCTTGACATGCATGATGCTTTCTGAATGGCCAGGGGTAATTCAGAGAAAAAAAAAACACTGTGAAATGACTGCAGTTAAACAAGTCAAAAGATTCAGATTTGCTAGAGGAACTATAATACTGTAAACATTTGCTCAGCAACCTAGTGAATAAAAACATAAGGTATGTAGCTTCCAATCAAGAATTGGCAAAAGCAAATACAATTGGGCAAAGGATTGGGACAAGCAATTTTCATGGGACAAATGTACACTCATCTTGTGAGTTGCTGCAATGCAAGGGACACATGATTATTGTCGAAACAAACAGGCAAAAACTTCACATCACTTTTCTTGTCCAAAATTATTAATCCATTGCTGGTGATCCAACAGAACCAGCAATCACAATCCCACATAACTTCAGTTAGAACCCTGAGATTTTATAATGCAGCAGGCGGACAATAGCAGTTCAACCTTTGGCTAGTTTCGCATTTGTACATCATAAATATAGATATCAAAATAGGCAACGAGGCATTGAACTCAGAACATGCATACAGGTAAACATCTAGACCGCTAAAATATTTCAAGGGAATAAATAAGGTTCAAGTCCTAAAAGAAGAAACTAGATTGATCATCATTCTCCTTGTCCAAAGTTCTTCTAGTGCATCGACCTTTTAGAGCCAAACTGTTTAACCTCTTTGAAGTAACTGAAACATCTGAGCCAGCAGTGCTTTGGACATCTATTGAAGAGAATGCCGCTCTGTTGTTATGGTGCAGATCACCGGATCTTTGTCTTTGAAGTAGTGGCTTATGAGTGCCAGAAGAACTACTCAGCCTTGCTTTGGCTGATTTGGTCAAGCTCATGTAGTTCGGTCCATCGCCCCGACCACAATCAGATCTTCTTTCTGATGTTAGGAAATTGGTACCAGACACTGGAGTAACTGAAGATGTTGATGGAGAGCTCTCATCACACACAAAATCAGAAGAGGAAGCTGAGATTATGGAAGGAGGCTTCGCTGCCACCCTAGTTGTGACATTGTTTCTTCTGATCTTGACTGAGCTTGCATCAGAAAGTTTTGAGCTGGCTACGTTCATTTCCTCAACGCTCTCTGAACACCGTGAATTGGTGAAGTGTTCAGTATGGGTTTGCTCCATAAGGCGACTCTCCCAAGGTTTTGTTGTCATCCACCCTTCCAAATAGCTCCAACTATGATTGCTCCTATTAGTCCCATGATTCTTAAGAGAGACAGCAGGAGAGCTAGGTCTTCCACCGTGGTTCGAGCAACGCTGCTAAAGCAAATACCAGTATACCACAGCATGTCAGCAAAAATCCATAAATTAGTTCTGTACCCAGATTATTGCTGCAAGATGTACCTGGTGAGAAAGAGCATAAGCTACTGCCCTTTCTCTCTTAATTGCACCCTCATGCCTCATGTGTATCTTTGATCTTACGTCATCCACAGTACCTTGACTATCACACCATCCTGCCTGCAATGTGAACAATGCCATCCAAACATGCAGACATCATCATCATATATTATCTTCTCTTTTGCAGCGCCACGCTATGTTTCTTATGTTGAAAGCGAAAGAACTGTCCAGTACTGCAGGCCAATTATCCTACTACTCAATAGTCAATACTCTGACAGAACAAAAATCGCGAACGACAAACTTGGCTAGAACAAGTTGCAAAGATGCGTCATTGATAACATCAGCCTTGGAAGGCATACCTAACAATGCCACTACCATGATTCATTCAAACATACATGGTCAATAGCAAATACTATCTCAAATCATTTCTTAAAATAAAGGGAGCTAAATGTCCATATCAATCCTTTATCATGATGAGAGTAATCCTACTGCTGCAAGTCTGTAACTAGTAAAAGTAACTCATCACATCAACTGAGTAAGTGACACACCTAATTTTACTACTGCAAGTCTCCAGCAATTGCATTCAAAGTATAGTTCTTTATTTGCACACGTATGTATAATGCATACCGCACGTATACTGCAAAGTAGTAACTCATTCATCGTGAAAAAAGTACAACGCAATCATCCATTCGGAAAATTCGCGCATCAAGCGAACGACGGCACACGAGAATTCGAGTAAGCAAGTTATGAACTACTAGTATGTACTGTGTACAGTAGTGCAGTATATACCTCTGCTTCCTTGATTGGATCCGCGAGACTGCTGCGCTCGTCAAGCATGTCCTGCGAGTCGCGGCCGTCCGCCGACAGCCGCGCGCGCCGGTCCCGCGCCCGCGCCTGCACCCGGACGAGCGCGTGCATGCACTTGAGCGTCACGGCCAGCTGCTTGCGCACGCGGCGGCCGCGCACCAGAGCCTGCAGCCGCACGATCCCTCGCAGCGCCTTCAACGCCCTCCTCGCCTGCACAAAACATCGACATGAAACGCTCACAAAAGCTGACATTTTTAACAAGAATTGAGAGACGGTGGTGGTTTACCAGGAAGGCGCGGAAGGCGGTCTGGATGCGGACGGCGGCCCACTCCAGCCTGATGAGGCGGAAGTCCCTAGGCGGCCCGCGGACCACGGCCGCGACGACCGAGCTGAGCGCGTCGGCGGCCAAGGACGACGTCTCGGACACCTCCGAAGCCGACGCGTTCCCCGCCGCGGCACCCCTCTGCCCGCCGGACGAGCTCCGCCACAGCCGGCTCCACTTGCGCGCCTTCCCCCCGCCGGGCTTCTCCTTCTCCGCCGCCGGCTTGAGCCCCACCAGCGTCCTGATCCACTTCCCCGACGCCCCCATCGATGCGCCAACCAAACCCCAACCTTTCCTCAAGACGAGCTCTCTCTCTCTCTCTCTCTCTCTCTCTCTGCGTTTTCTCTGAAACTGATGAGAACCGAGCACTACTCCCACGGGCGAAATGTGAGAGATGGGAAACGGGAGGCTTGACCTGTTGGCCGTTGTGCGCTTTGGTTACGACCTACGAGGCCGGGAGCCGTTTGGGCTTGCGTGGCGGTTCAAATTTTGAAATGGGGATGAGCCCGAAGCCGGGAAAGCCGACCGGGCGCCGGGGCCCACCCTGTCAGTTGCCCCGTCCCGTCTAGGACGCTGGAGTGTGGTCCAGGGTTGTGACGGCCTATCATGTCGTTGGGCACTTCGTCGGAGCGGCGAAAAGGCGCGGCATTTGCGGCTCACGCCGTCACGCGCTGGCCTTTTGCAGTCGTCGGGCTTCGAGAAAGAGGGCTGTACTCTCCTCCAGGGACGGGCCAAGGACGCTGCCATGTGGGCCGGCTCGGTGCCTCGGCCGGAGATGCATGTCGGGATCTGGACCGTTGGTGAACGTCCGGCTCGGATTTTGAACTCGTGGCGGCTTGCCGGCTTGCCCGCTTGCTCAGTTTCCTGAGTTCCTGCGCTTCTACTAGTTCTACGAGTACGAGATGACGAGGCGTGGCGCGTTGGGAACTCCTGCCCGGACCGAGCGGACCCGTGTTTTACAACTTGGGATGCTTTTTTTCGGAAGTCATCTTCCATTAACCAGTCGACTCGGGCAACTCGTCGGTCATAAGAATAAATACGTACAATGATATATATACAATTATCGTCTATAGTATACAATAGTTTACAGTTTCTACAATATATTGTTTTTTACGTATCTATATAAACAGCTCATTTATATACAATATATCTTGTTTCTCATGTTACAGTTGACTACTACATGAGAGACGGTTCAATTCTCTATGCTCCCCCTCTCAACCATATCATCTCGTATCTTATATGACAAAACTTACAGACAGCAGATGTCACACTATTGTACATGCCCTAACTAGTCTAACATTCTCATCCAAAATCTGTCATCTCTTTGCTTTCTTGATTTCTCTAGCTCGACAGAGAAACAAAATAGATTGAGACACAATATAAGGAACCTCTTTATTAATTAATCGATCTCTTTCTAAGTACATGGAGATCCTATTTAAAAATTAAAACCCGCCAAGGCTAGTTTCGATATTACTCTCATCAACACCTAATCTAGGGTTTCTCAACACCCCCCTTGGGCAAATACCGCGTTATACACATGTCTCATTAAAAACTCCTCCAAAAAACCCAGTGGAAAAAAGGATTGAAGAAAAGAGTTCATTGCATCCACAAGTTGTATTGCATCGTTGCCTCGTTCAAAACCTTTATGTGAGAAATCTTCAGAAAAAACTCACTTGGACATGATTAGGATTCTTAGGATTTTCAAAACCGGGTGGTTGTTCAACAAATACAAGTTCGGATATTTTTCCATTTAGAAAATCATTTTTAACATCCATTTGAAATAATTTAATATCAAAGTA
Source organism: Phyllostachys edulis (assembly GCA_036346405.1). Lineage (NCBI taxonomy): Eukaryota > Viridiplantae > Streptophyta > Magnoliopsida > Poales > Poaceae > Phyllostachys > Phyllostachys edulis. The sequence goes on along the minus strand of CM070545.1, from coordinate 56,300,422 downwards.
TGATGCAAAAGCAAGTAATATCTGAATTGATTCAAGTCTAACTACGGGAGCAAAAGTTTCACCGAAATACAAACCTTTAACCAGGGAATCCTTGAGCGACCAATTCGCTTGTTTCTCACAACCATTCCGTTTTCATCTTGTTTGTTTCTAAAGACTCATTTTGTACCAATTACGTCGTGTTCTTTGAGCCAATCCACCACTGTCTAAAATTCATTATGTATGAAGTTATTGAGTTCTTTCTGCATTGCATTCACCCAATCCGGATCATCGAGTGCTTCTTCTATATGTTCTAGCTCAATGGAAGAGATAAAAGAGTAATGTTCGTAAAAAGAAGCTACACAAGATTGAGTTTGGACACCCTTACTTACATCACCCAATATTTAATCTATTGAATAATCTTTTGCAATTGCATTATGGATTCTTGGTGGTAGGTTGGATGGTTAATCGTCTTTCTTATTGTCTTCTTCTTCAATTTGAATTTGTCTTGACATTGAAGATGAAGGAGGTTCGACTTGAGTGTATGATGTATCATTTAGATCATCTTTAGGCTTGATGTTGCCTATCTTAAGGCTTCATTATCTACATCATTTAAATTTTCATGCTCTTCTTGAAAGCCATTAATCTCATCAAATTGAACATCATGTTTTTCTTCAACTAAACTGGAATTTTTGTTGAAGACACAATAAGATTTGCTATGTGACGAATATCTAAGAAGAAAGCCAACATCGCATCGACTAGCAAATTTTGAAAGACGAACACATTTCTTCAAAATATAGCATTTACAACTAAAGACACGAAAATACGAGATGTTCGGTTTTCTCCCAACAAGAAGCTCATAAGAAGTCTTTTTCAAAAGACGATGCAAATAAAAACGATTTATGGCAAGACAAACAATATTAATTGCTTCCGCCCAAAAACTATCGGAAGTATTATATTCATCAAGCATTGTCCTAGCCATTTCAATTAATATTCGATTTTTCCTTTCTACAACTCCATTTTGCTTCGGAGTGTAGGTTGTGGAAAGTTCATTCTTTATTCTAAGTTCATCACAAAAATCTTCAATTTTAGTGTTCTTGAACTCGGAACCATTATCACTAAGGATTTTCTTAATTTTAAAATCAAATTCATTTTTAGCCCTTTTTGCAAAGCTTTTGAAAATGTCAGAGGCTTCGGCTTTGTCATTTAGAAAGAATATCCATATATATCTAGAGTAATCATCCACAATGACTAAATAGTAGTTATTTTCCATCGATACTCTTATAGGTTGTCGGCCCAAACAAATCTATATGTAAGAGTTCTAATGGTTTAGAAGTTGATATGATACTTTTGGAATGATGAGAATTTACGACTTGTTTACAGACTTGACAAGCACTACAAAGTCTATTTTTCTCAAACTTCACATCCTTCAAGCCAACAACAAAATCATGTTTGAAAAGCTTTTTAAGTTGAATCATCTCAACATAACCTAGCCTTCTATGACAAAACCAACCTAAAGTGGTTTTTGCAATTAAACAAGTTTTCAAGTATGAATTATTTGAGAAAAAAAATTAACCAAGTAAAGATTTCCAAATCTAAATCCTTTGAAAGCTAAATAATTGTCTTTTTCATTTAAAATGGAAACACCATTTTGAGAGAATGTAAAGTTAAACCAAGATCACATATTTGAGCAACAGATAATAAATTGAAATAGAGTGGTTCAACTAAAGATACAATAGAAATAGAAAAATCATTTGAGATAGCAATTTTACCTTATCCTATTACCTTTCCTTTGCTATTATCACCAAATGTGATCTTGTCAATTCCTTTTCCATTCTCGAATGTGGTGAACATTTTTCTATCGCTGATCATATGTTAAGTGCATCCACTATCAAGCACACAATATTTTCCACCGGTCTTGTAGTTTACCTACAAAACAAGAATTAAGTTATTTAGGTACCCAAATTTGTTTGGGTCTTTGGAGGTTAGTGACCAAGGTTTTGGACACACAAATGGCATTCTTTTTTGCATTTAAAATTGAAGTGCCAATAAATTTTGCTACTATTTTGCCATCGTTAGACTTTCTAAGTATGTAGCAAGAATCGTAAATGCCATAAGACTTAGCATTAGCAATTGAGCATGCATTTCACAAATGTCCTATATTACAGCATTTATTGCAATATTTGCCATTCTCTTTTACAAACCTTGTGGGCTTGTAAATTTGCTTCTTACCTTTCTTGGAAATGAACTCATGTCCTTCCTTGTTGAATGAGCACTTTTGCTCACTCAACAGCTTGTCAAGAGTTGCTTTACCTTTGAAGCATCTTTCCAAGCTCTTACTTAATTTGATGACTTGCTCTTTTAATTCATGATTTTCAACAACGAGCAATGGATCACATGTATTAATCATATTAGCGATTGAATCATTTTTAGAGCAACATGGCATAGATAATAAATCATCATACGATGTAGAAGTGCTAGACATTGATAAAGCATTTGAAGCAACTTCTACTCTAGACATCTCATTCATTAAATTGCAAGTAATTCCAACATTTGAATGTGATTTTTCAATATCTTTCAAGAGAAGAGAATCATAAGCTTCCTTTAGCTCATTATAAGAGTCTTTTAGAGAGATGTACTCTTTCTTTAAGACTTTAAATTTTGATTTCTCTTTTCCAAGATATTCATTTAATTCTTCAAACATATCCATTAATCCATCATATAAAGGTTCACTATCATTAATGAATTTTACCTTATCTCCTTTTTCCATGAGGCAAGTAGGAGTGAAGAATAGCGACAGTACTTCCTTGATGGCGATGCCGACAAGTTCGCTTTTCTTGGAGGACCCTTCATCATTGGAATCGGGGTCGGAATATGAATACTCTTCTTCAGAATCCCATTCTTCAATATGAGCTTTATTTTTGCCATGTTTGTGAAGTTTCTTGAAAAGCTTCTTCTTGCTGTTGTATTCTTTCTTTGATGATTTGCCCTTGTCATCCTTCTTGTTAGGGCATTGAGAGGCAACGTGTCTCTTCTCTTCACACTCATAGTAACGAATATTGCTATAGCACTGGTTGTCATTTGAGGATTGCTCTTTCTTGCTCTTGTCAAAATTAAGGCTTCGATATGGGTGTCTTCTCATGAATTTCTTCATTCTCCTCACAAGAAGAGCAAATTCTTGTTCAGAGTTTCCTTCTTCATCCTCTACCTCATCACTTGATTCTGCCTTTGCCTTGAAAGCGGTAATCTTCTTCTTTGAGGCAGATGACTCCAAAAGCTCTTCTTTGTCCTTCTTGTATAACTCATTAGTGATGAGATTGCCCAAGAGACCAGTTGGCGTCATTCTTAGCAATTTGGATGAATTGATAAATAGAGTCACCAATGTCTCATATTTCTCCGGTAGAACCCTATGCATTTTTCTCACAATATCAACATCAAGAAGGTTAGTGCCTAGGCCCTTGAGCTCATTTACAATGTTGTTAAGACGAGAATACATCTCGTTGATATTTTCATAAGGCAATATTGCAAATGTTTCATATTTGATTCTAAGCCTATGCAAATTGACTTCTTTAACTCTGGATGTGCCCTCATGGATTTCCAATAGCGTAGTCCATATCTTATGAGCGGTTTTAAGATTGCTCACTCGATTGAACTCATACGCGTTTAAAGCTCCAAAGAGAGCGTTCATCGCTTGAGCATTGAGGTGAGAGTTTCGATCATCAAGATCCATGGGATGTGTAGGATCAAGAGCCATAACAAAACCCTCACTAACAATTCTTCATATGCTTAGACTCATGGCATTTAAATAAATGGATATTCTAATTGTCTAATAAGCATAATTTGATCCATCAAATAAAGGTGCCTTGCCTATTGTCATTCCTTCACTAGCCATCATTTCTCTCCTAGACGGTTAAGTCTAAAAATAGAGAGACCAAGCTCTGATACCACTTGTAGGATCAAGGATAACCGACTAGAGGGGGGGTCAATAGGAGGTTTTTAAAACTTTTCAACCAATTAACAATTTTAAACAAGGTTGTCTTTAATAAAGCTTCCTAGCACAAATAATATGATAGAACTATTAAGCTATTTAACACAATTACGAGCTAATGTCAATATTAGATACAATTCTAGCTAAGCAAATATTACACAAGTAAACTGTTAGAAATGTAAATGCGGAATAGTAAAGACAAGAGAAAATCACAAAGGAGACAATGATGTTTTTCCTATGGTATCGAAGATTTGCAGGTCTTCACTAGTCCACGTTGAGAAAACTTGAACGAATCAAGCCGGCTCCACAAATTAAGTCTCAATCCTCGATCACTAGAGTTGTTCTTCCTCCACTCCGGAGTTCGTGAGCACAACACCAATCACAATCTTGTCGGGACTCTTCACAATCTCCTTGAAGAGCTCACCGCACAATTCCTTCCTCTAAGCCGTCTAGGTGCCGGCAAGCACCAAGAGTAATAGGTCACGAATTTTGCTTGAGGAACTACAAGCGCCTAAATGATCAACTAATGAATCAATGCACTTTAATGCTCTCAACTACCTCAAGAATAAGCAATCAATGCAAATGAGTAGTTGAAGAATGTATATGAGCTCAAGAGAGTTCAATGCGAGAGAATAATGCTAAATGGTCTCAAGAGTTACTGCTAGAAGGCAGGTGGGGGGGAGGGTATTTATACCCCCTCACCAACAAATCTAGGCGTTACAACCACTTTTCCTGAAAAAATTAGGATTTGCGGTAGTACCGCCGTTGAAACCCGGTACTACCGATTTTTGCTCAACAGTCGAAACAGTGGCATTTAATGCTCTAAACTAGCCGTTATAAAATAAAGTTGCGGTACTACCGCCAACTGGAAATCGATAATACCGCTCGGCTAGAATGGAACTACTGTTTTCTAGAGTTCAAGAAATCTCAGAAAATCATCTTCTCTGGAAAAAAAACATACCGCCATTAAAATATCTGTACTACTACACTCTGGTAGTACTGCTCAGATTATGCAGTCATACCGATTCTCAAGGGAGATCAAAAACTCCAAAAAACACACTCTCTGTAATTTACGTACTGCCATATAAATATCAAGATTACCGACCACTGAGTAATCATTGCTTATTAAATCTTGATCGTTCGATTTTCAGAGAGGATCAAAAATACTTAAAACATACTCTCTGAAAAATATGTACCGCCATGTAAATATTGGTACTACCGACCTGCGGTAGTACCGCATATCACTTGCGGTCATACCGATTTACAAATCAGTTTTCCAAAAGCTCAAAGCAAAGTAATGCATGAACCCCAATTGATCATTATGGCATAAAAATAGTCTCTCAAGCTACTAGCCATGGTCCCTCTTTATAATACGGCGTTTATCCTATAAACCCGGTCTTTTCTCTAAACACCGAGACTATTAAAAACTATTAAAAGGTCCTTATGCTATATGATATCTTTGTCTTGACCCATGTTGATCTTTAATCACAGTTGCATTGCCAATAGCCTTGTCATCAATAAATCATTGGGACTTAACTTTTAACACATCTTAGCACACATGTCAGTCTCTTAACATAATGTTGACATTAATGACCAAAATCAAATTTGAGGGCCTAGATACTTTCAACGTGGCCAGCCTCGATGGTACGACGGTGTGTGTTGTAGAATTGAAGCTATTGCTTGCGATGGCGGCGATGGCAGGCTCTAAGCGAGTCAACAGATCGGGAAAAAAATTCATACGAACAATGCATATTCAATCTAATGCGACAATTAGCAGTAATTAATCGTAGATATCGATTAAACAGATCTAGATAGATTGAAGCAAAATTAATCTACTAGATTAATTCGTAGCGAAATTAGAGATTGAAAGATGGAATTCCAACCACATACCAATTCAGCCGTGTAAAGCGATTCGTATTGATAACGTGTTGAAGAACATAGTAGTCACAAGAAACAATTAACCAATCACCAAACAATAGTCAATCAACAAAGAGACAAAATAGATCGAGACACAATATGGGAAACCTCTTTATTAATCAATTGATATCTTTTTTAGTACAAGGTGGTCCTATTTAAAGACTAAAACCCACCAGTGGTAGTTTCGTTATTATGCCAATCAACCCCTAATCCAGGGTTTCTCAACAATGTGAACCGTTGAAGATTTGCCCACTTCCTAGTTTCCAGGTATGGATAATCGATGCTTGCTTTGATGGTCCGATTGCTAAATACTTTGTGCAAATTGTGTAGGCGGATTCCTCGTAGGCAAAAATTTAGCATGAGCCTATTGGAATTTTGTCCACTACCTTATAACTTCAAGTTATGATATTTGGTATAGATTACAATGATAAATTTTCATAATCATGGCAGATAAATTATTTTGAAGCAATATCAATATAAATAAATATATTATTAAAAACGTATAACCATGCGTTAAATTCCAAATAATCACCCTGCATAACGATTAATCACTTTGCGGTACTCTATCTGTCCGGCGACCGCGTACCGTTTTTCACAACACTTGCCAAAACCAAGCGGCATAGGGTATTTATTTTCCAATAGATGGCTAATGGCATCTCTAATGCATCGTATCTAAGGTTGTATCTAAAATTAAATAGAGAGTGCCCACCGCGCCTTAAACCTAACTAAGATAAGACAACTCTCTTTCAACAAGGGGTTCAGGGTAAATCTTGCATATGGATATTTTGGTAAAAATGATCACAAATTACTCCCCCGATTCACAAAAATAAGTCATTTTGGATATCGACACGGTCTCTAAAATACAACTTTGACTACTAATTATTATTGCAATATATTTGTAAAACCTAATAAAATTATAATATTATGAAAGTACTTTTTGAGACAAATCTATACATATGATTTTCATGTATCTAATCTAAATATTTAAAAAAGATATCGATAGCCAAAGTTTACAAAGTTTGACTGTACGCATTCCAAAATGACTTGTTTTTTGTGAACCAGAGAGAGAGTATGTTATTTCATTATTGCCAATGTAAATAGGGGGTACATTGGGAACCACCTCTTATTTGGTTGGTACAGTAGTGGGAGTACTACTCCACCAAGGAGGGTTTGATCTTAGTTACTCACATTCACACGTATGCAAGTGCTTCTTCGAAGAAAAGATGCTTGCTCGCACTCTTTGAAGTCGTAGATTTATTCGTTTAATCCTTTTTTTAGTGGCCAAGTTTTTCTTGGTTGCATTAAAGAAGGGCACCGTGAGATGCACGCGTCGAGCCATCCTCGAACGCGGGTGGACAGGGGTCTAAAAGCCCCCCGTGCCAACTAATCTAAACTCAGTTCTTTCTAGTAGCAACTGTCATATTGCGCAGAGGTGAGCAGGGCCATCAAGGGTGTCCTTAGTTTTCCTTGGCCTCAACTCAAATTATTACCCTAATATTTGGATATGGGAATTTGAATCATAGTCCTTAGAATTTAGTTTAAATTTGAATTAAATCTAAAAACTTATAAAGCAATCCCCTCGCCAAATGCCACTAAACATATCAGAAAATCCTGAACGTCGATATTTGATCTGAAAATATCATAGTCTTCTAGGCACGACACGTCCACACAAGAAGATATCACGAATTAAGACGCTGAAGTCAGCACGGCATCAAAGGCCCGACCAGGATATTACCGGCAATTCGCGTTGATATTTAAGGGGGCGCGAAGATTCTCCCGCATATTACTCACCGCCCACAGCCCTCCTCCTCCTCCCCCTTATTTTTTATCTTGCAGCAAAAGAAAGAAAAGAGGAAACCGCAAGCAACCCCGTGCTGGTCATCGCCGCGGTCAAATTTGGCGGCGGCGGCGGAGGCGGAGGCCGGAGGGCTGACCGGGCCGCGGTGTGCGTACCCAATCCGGTGGTATCCTTCGGGCTCCGCCCCGAGAGGAGATTCTTCGCCCGGGGGTTGCTTGATTTGGATGAGAGGAGCGCGCCGGCGGCATGGGCACCCCCTCGCAGGGTTCGGCGTCGGCGGCCGTGGCGGCGGCCGGGGTCGACCTCTGCGCGCTCGACGTGATGCCCGTCTTCGCTAAGGAGATGATCGCCGGCGGCGTCGCCGGCGCCTTCTCCAAGACCGCCATCGCGCCGCTCGAGCGTGTCAAGATATTGCTGCAGGTTCGTCTGGTCCTCGTGCATACAGTACAATAGACCTGCGTATTAGGGCGTCGAATTATAATATCGTCGCGCGGGCGCATCGATCAAAGACAAATCACTTGGGATTAGACTTTGGTTTGCGGAGATTAACTAGTAATTTGTTTGTGGAATTGTCGAGCGTAAGAGCCTTTAGGTATGATTTGCTTGAGGATGTCAACGTCAAAATCGTTAATGAAAAGGTGATTTTGAATCATGTGAAAACGTGCGCTTTAATATTGAGAAGGACGTACATATCGATTTCATGTGATGCAATGGAAGGTAGTGACCGCACCTCCCTTTGTGTATGCGCAAATTCTTGTAGTTGTAAGATGCTGGCTTGTGAACATGTGTGCTATGTCAATGAAATTGATGCCACAAAGCTCACCTAAGAGTTGCAGCAAATCAGGCTATACTAGATGGCTATCTAGTTTCTCGATCATAAATATGCTTTGGTCTATTAGAGAACATATCTTGCTCTCATTCTGTATGTTTGATTGTTTGGATCTCACCCTAAGCTGCATTTTAGGGAATTGTAGATGTGATGGCCTGATGGGTACAAAGGTCCACTTCCAGAATATTGATAAGTTCTGCTTCTATTGACCTTGTAGATGCAAGATGATACAGTTACTACCAGCTGCTTGATTAGTTTTGCACATCTAGTTGCGCCTGATGTTATTTTGAGATTATTACATCTTGTTACTCATTCATTCAAATTATAAGTTTCTAAATGATTGTGATGGCTAGCAGATGCTTAATTTCTGATTCTGCTTTTATAGACTAGAACAAATGAGTTCAGGTCTCTTGGAGTTCTCAAATCCTTGAAGAAACTGAAACAACATGAAGGAGTCTTGGGCTTTTACAAGTACGTAGCAATTCAACTAATGTACAATATTTGGACACATGCAATGTATAATAATTTTACTCTAACCAAATCTTTGTGCTACTTTTAGGGGAAATGGTGCTAGTGTGTTGAGAATTGTACCTTATGCTGCATTACATTATATGGCGTATGAGCGGTACAGGAGTTGGATCTTGAATAACTGCCCCTCACTTGGGACAGGACCCGTAGTAGATCTTTTAGCTGGCTCAGCCTCAGGGGGGACTGCAGTGTTGTGTACTTATCCCTTGGATTTGGCTAGGACTAAGCTTGCCTTCCAGGTATGGCATTGTACATCTCTGTAATGTCTTCTTTGGTCATCTCCTCAGCTTGCTTATTTTTTACCATTCTAGACTACTGTTTACTTCTGTACTTCTACATTTACACTTCATTGCAGAGCACAACCATACTATAATATTCAGTATTGAATTGGTTCGCTAGGGTAACTAATAAACTGAACAGTCAACAAAGCTGTGACAGTTTTACTATTTGTTCCCCTTAGTAATTAGTATTAAACTGCAGTACTCCCTCTGTTTACAACCAGATCTCACCAACCCGCCATAGTACATGTGCAATCAAGCTTATTTAACTTTGACCATTAATATATGTATATAAAGTAAGTGAATTGCTCGTATGAAAACGATACCAGTAGATTGGTAAGAATTACTTTCACAATATAAATTATGGTTAAAGTAGTATATTATGCTGCCTCAAGAAAACACATCTATTTGTGAACAGAGGGAGTAGTAGATTACGTTGCCACAAAAAAATGCTACCTGAATTGTGATTTGTCTATCAGCCATCCCTTGTGAATTTATGTATGATGTTTCCTCAGTACATTTTGATATTTGTTTTGTCTTCTAGTAGTGCTGACTTGTTTGGTTTTGCTTAAAGGTCAATAGTTCAGACCAACTCAGCAGTTGTTTGAAAAGGATGAGTGCTCAACCAACATATGGAGGAATAAAGGATGTTTTTAGAGGTGTTTATTCAGAAGGTGGAGCGCGAGCTCTGTATCGTGGAGTAGGTATAAATATCCCCTTCATATATCGCTGATGCTTAGTCAAGCACCATCAAAATCTCTAGTGAGCTGAAGACTTGCTGTGAGCTGTATATATCCTATTTTGTTCTCGTGTCTGGATAATTTCAATACCTTTGCCACTGTGGTAGTTATATTATTGAGGCCTCCATCTGAACTATTTGCATTCAGGTCCAACGCTCATGGGAATACTTCCTTATGCTGGTCTTAAATTCTACATATACGAAGGACTGAAGGCACACGTACCTGAAGATTACAAAAATTCTGTCACATTGAAATTGTCCTGTGGTGCCACAGCTGGTTTATTTGGGCAGACTCTAACTTACCCATTAGATGTTGTCAGGAGACAGATGCAGGTACTTCACTATATAGCACTTCCTTTTTTAGAGATCCTTGTTAACTTTCTTAATTAACTATGTTTGTCAAATCTCAACTATTTATCATATCTGTTTCACAAATCTCAACTATTTATCATCTCTGTATTTGCTTCCCTTTTGTAGGTTCAGAGCCAGCAACAGAATGATCACTTTGGTGGTCCACGAATAAGGGGTACATTCCAGGGGCTTACGATCATCAAACAAACACAGGGATGGAGACAATTGTTTGCTGGCTTGAGCCTCAATTACATCAAGGTAGTCAGATAACACTTGGCATTTAGGGTTCAAATTACATTTATAGGAGCCTATTAAGTTAACAAATATACTGAACAATCTTTTATCGTTTATTTTGCAACCGTCCCATTAGAATAACTCCTTGGTAGTCTGAAAGTCTTAAGAGAACTTGCTCTCTCTTCTGTTGTTGGAGCCTGAAACTCTGCACCTTTACCTAGGATGTTTCATTTTTTTTTAAAAAAAAACAGAATGCCTCATATTTTGTGTGCTTCATTTACAGGGCATAACTTTTAAGATCACGTGGTGGAAAACCAAAAAAAAAAAAACAGACCAAGTGGTTTCACAATTTTGTGGAACACCCTAAGCAATGTGCACGGCTTTATTTTGCTTGCTTTGCCTACGAAACTGTAATTGTTGATTGGATTATTCTGGCTAATGATCTATAACCTTACCTGGAATGTGGCCATTTTTGTGAGTAAGCATTTGCCACTTGGTGTCTCATTGACATGTTTGTAATTTTGTTCTTAAAGTTTCCCAATACGTTTTGTTCTTAAACTTCATAGCCCCTGAACCCTTGCATTTGATTGAACCACAGCTTATCTTGAACTTCTGGTTTCCGCTACTTGCCCATGGCAGTTTTTTAGCTAAAAATCTTACTCGTTGGTTAGTGTAATTCATGTTCAGATGTGGTTTTGCAGTCAAGTTGTATACAATGGTGTTGTGTTACCAAGATGTCTCTTCTGAAATATGGGCAATTTTGTAGGTGGTACCCTCGGTAGCTATTGGCTTCACCGCGTACGACACAATGAAGAATTTGCTGAAGATACCTCCGAGAGAGAACAAAAGCTCTGGCCATGGTTCTACTTGAAGTTTCTATCCACAAGAAAGGTACAGCAGAGCAACAGCCTTTGTGAAGCCTTGAGCCTGCAAAGTCCATAACTCTGTCACGTAGTAATTGTGTTACTTAACTGACAGCTGACATATTCTTTCGATTCTATTTTTTTAATTCATTTTACCTTTTCTTTTTCTTTTGCATATGTATGTGACACTCTGATTCTCAAGAAATTGTACTTGAAAGCCCATCTTTTGAGTCGTGCGAGCTTCTGTATACACGCTGGTGTTGAGAACTTATCCGCATTTACCTGCAGCTGGTCATGTTATCTCTTAATTACCTGTATGAATTAATTAAGCGGATAATTTGTTGGTTTGTTACGACTACTCTCCTGTTTCACCACATTGTATGATGAAAGTAGTCTGCAGTAAATACTGCGTTCTTCTATCCCTTATCTAGACGTGGAGTATCTTTTATGCTCTTATTTAGCTTTTGTTTACTGCATCTAACTCTACATTTAGATTTTTTTTTTGTGGTTTCGGCCTGATCTATTCCTGTATGTTTGCATCAAAAGCAATGGCATTAATTTGAGGGCATCAATTGGACTACATGTGGTAAGAATGTCGAAAGATGGCTTGCCGCCTTGTCACCGTGGGGACTGGGGAGTGTGCGGTTAAAGTTTTCGATTTTGACCAATTTTTTTTTAGTGTTTAGATTGGTGATACAAAATTTATAGTGCATTTGTCAATTGCATTATGAATGTCATAATTTATTGCTTTTACAAATATTACTTGTTTCGCTAGCACACGCACAACATGTTTCAACACAATAATGTACAGCGAAATTGCGGTCTGGGAGTGCAGACGTCTCCGTGCAGTCCCAAAACAGTGCAGCAAAGGACTCAGGAGTCAGGACTAAGCCAATCGTATGTAATCTTACCACACATTTCTTTATGCCATGCCATCTCGCCATGGTTAATCAATGCGCGGCACGGCCCCCTTTCCGAACCAAAGAGAGAGCTGCCGCGAGCACCAACCCGCAAGTCAACCCCTTTTCCGGCAACGGGAACCGCTCGGTTGTCGCATTCCAGGTCGTTTCGGCTCGCCCGGAGCGCGACAACGCCAAGGCGGACGGATATCGCACGTACGCACGCATGATTGGGCAAGCTCGGGAGGAGCCCAAGCCCGACCGACCGATCCGGCCGTTGCTACGCGCTCGCGTGCGACGTGGGCGCGGCGGCCATATCGGCGAGGGGATTCGGCTTGTCCCGTTCCCCGCGCCGGGATGCTGGCTAACGGCAGCGTGCGCGCACGATATCCCTCGGCCCGTCTCCTCTACAAAAGCGACGGCACTACGCGCGCGCGCGGGAGATGGCGACCGACCGTGCCGCTCTCGGAAGGTTAACGGATTGGGAAAGCTTTTCAGACGGTGAATAGTAATTCTTTGTTGCTATTTTGGAGTTCAAAACTAGTTCAAGTTAATTGTGTATTTTCAAAATTCTTAGCCTCTACCTTAATTCAAAATTGTGTCTTGGACCTCATTTCAAATTCCCAGACTCGAATCTTGAATTTGAATGCTCTTTTCAAATTTGAGCCGCTTCTCAAATTTGCTCCCCATTCTCTTTGGGCTCAATCCATTTCCTCCCCTGGGCCCCGGCCCATCCCCCTTCCTTTTGGCATGGCTCCCTCTCTCTGCCCTCTTCTTCTTCACCCGAGCCACCCAACGCCCAGGGCGCGTCCTCGCCGCTCGCAATGCACGCCACCAGCACCACGCACGCCGCCTTGCCACCTCCTCGCCTCGCCGTCGCGTCCGATCCCCATCGGCGGCAACAAGACCGCCGTGCTCTCTGGCAATGCCCACGCGCGCCCCTGCCATCTCACCTGCTCACTCACGTCACCACGCCTGCCCCAGCCCTCCAAAGTTGTCGCCATGACGTCTGTCCTCGTCGCTGCGTCGCGCCTGGTATGTACTCTGCACCGCGCACGCGCTAGCTTCACCTGCCCATGCCAGAGCGAGCCCCGTCGCGTCCCACCATCTGCCGCCTGGTCGCGCCCTTGTGCTGTCTCCTGCCTCGCCCCACCTACCTTCGCCCCATCCCATCGTTGTGCGCGTCGCCAGCTCCCGCCCATGCCGCCCTCGGGACCATGCGCACACTGGAGCCCTCCAACGGCTCTCCATCCTCCTCCTGGCTATAAAGCACCCCGAAACCTCCCTCTGCTCCCCCAATTCGCCTTGGTCGCCCTGGTAAGCTCTACCAAAGAAACGACCGCATTTCATTTTCGGCCGCGCCGCCTTCACCAGCGATTCGCCGCTCCAGCGACGCTACCGTCGTGTCGACCCCGTCACCAAGAGCCTCCAGAGCTAAGGAGTACTTCCCCTCAAGCGGAGTTGTTTTTGGTCTACCAAAGCGTCCCCAATTAACCGTCTCCCTCGGCTTCGGCCACTTCCTGGCTCGCTATTGATCTCCCTCCACCGACCACCTTTGCCCCCATTCTTGGTCTCGGTGAGCTCACCGCATCACGGCCTATCTGGTGCTCCCACCATCTCTTCCCCAGCCCCGCCCCACTGTCGGTTCGCCATGTGCTCGTAGTGCCACCACCATCGCCGGCACCGCCTCGCGGAGACCAACCCATTTTTGTCACTCCCCCGCGCCGACGTGCTTCCCTCTGCCGGCGCAGAGCTCCAGCTGTGCGCGCCCTCATGCCCTCAGCCTTGTCCGGAGCCGATAGCTCCTGCAGGGAGGTCATTAATGACCAAATCTTGGTCATTAGGACCAATCAATCATTTGCGAAATTAATTACCATCTTAAGTGCCTCTTTGCTTCACTGCTGTGTGGGACCCGCCGCATAGTAATCGGTGCCCTTAATCCCGGTTTCTACCTCCCCCTTTGACCGACAAGTGGGCCTGGCCATGGCTGGTCCACGTGCACCCGTGCACGCCCGCGCGTGGATTCGGTCCACCCGGGTTTCTGTGCGCCTAAGAGGTTGTGCTGTGGGCCCCACTGTTAGCGCTTTTCTCTCCCCCCCCCCTTTTTCTGTTATTTCTTTTTGTTTTAATTCAAAAGCAAAGCTTCAAAAATCCTGTTCTCCTCTGTTGTAACTCCAAAAATTATGAAATTTATTTCTAAATATGTCTAAATTCAAGACCTTGCTAATGGCACTAGTATTATTTAATTTGGAGTTCATTTAATATTTCTTTATTATTTATTTGTTCTCCTTTGCTTGTTTGTTTCTTTTTTCGGTATGTTCGTCCGAGTAGAATTCGGAGACGCGGGAGATCTCCAACTTGATCAAACACAAGACCATTAAGACTCTCTTACCTTTAATCTAGGTGAGTCGATACTTTGATCATTTTGAGCCTACATTTTATGCAAATTATATTCCTTTAAATTACCAAAATTGCATGCTTTAATTCTTTAATAAAATGTATATTAAATCTTAAAGCAGTTAAATACTCATTTGATGATTAATTAATTATTATGCTATCCTTTGACAATTGAATCCATTATTCCATGTCACCCTAGTAACTATATGGTAATTACTAGTTATAGGTTGTACTTAAGCGACATGTTAGTCATGCTTAAGTACTAGGGCATTAAAATGTCCAAATCATCATCTCTTAAAATATGAAGTGGTTTTGGGCAGTCATTGGGGGTACATGACTGAAGTAATTGAGATAATTTGGTTTTACTCCTCAAAACCCTATTAAACTGCTATTACCACATCTAGGCGGATGGTATGATGGTGGGTGCTAACGGAGCATGAGAGTAGTTGGTATGTGGTATGATCCGCTCGGATGGCTTAAGGACTTACTCTTGGCATGACCTCCCTTGTAAAATATGTGCAACCACAAGTCTGCAAAGGGCAACTTGGCTTAGTAAATTTGTTAAACCCTGAAAGTCATCTCAGTGGAGCCCATAAGGTAGTGCAAGCTCTGGATACGTCCGGCTTGAATGGGATACCAATGCAAGATGAAGTTGCCAGTCATAGTGGTGTAGTCCAACTACGCTAGTCACTGAGATGAACATCTCGCATAACTTATAGGGCCCACCGCAAGTGGGAACAACCCATATGGGTGAGATGACGGGAGGGGCGAGATAAGTTGAAAAGTTATTGTGATGGTCTCTCAACTACATGACCAAGGAATCATGTGGGGCAATGAGTTGATTATCTCTTGTGGATACAGTGTACAACCTCTGTAGAGTCTAAACTGTTTAAACAGTTGTGCCTACGGTCAAAGGCGGACATGGGAACTTACTAGAGTTAATTATATTTCAAAACCTTTGTGGGTGGGATGAAAATCAGGTCGGGCTCACCTAGCCCTGAGAATGGATTTTTTCTGGGTCATCGAACTCAGTGGTGTTAATAAGTGGGGATAGCCCCAATCAAAAGTAAGCATAAGGTAGAGGGAACCTCTGATGTTATTAAATATTGCACAATTACTCTCTTTAATAAAATGCAATTTGGTTAAAATGCTAAGTGATAGGAATTTGTAATTATGATAATTGAAAACATTGCTTTAGCAAATAAAAGAACCCGATCCATCCTTGTTAAGTCATGCATGTATATTATTGCATCTTGTGTGTTGTCTCGCGAGCACGAAAGTTGTGCTCATCCTCGCTCCTTTCCCCCAAACCCTCAGAAGCAGAAAATCATGGACATTACGACTACTACGAGGATCTAGATGTTGATGAACAAGGCAACGATGAAAAGTAGTCTAGTTCTGTTAGTCTAGGTCTCGCCTCAGTCTAGCTGGCTCGCTTGGTACTTGCGTACAACCGATATTATCCAAATCCTTGGTTAATATCGATGCATTACCTGAGTTACCCCGATCGCTTACTCGTGGAGAGATGTGCTCTCACCCTTTTGTTTCCGCCGTCGCTTTCGCTTTTGTAATGTAATCATTTGGCTTGTTCGGCCCTTATTGTAAAACTCGACCCGATGAGGTCTATGTAAACTCTGTTGTTTGTAATATATTGAATGGTATGATTTAGTTCACGCCATGTATGAAATTATTCAGCAATGTGTCTGTGAGTACTATCTACTGATCCAGAGAATAGCACAGTGTTTGAACAGAGGATTTGGATTTGAGAAATCTGGGTCCGACAGAGCTAGTATCAGAACATACGACTGTAGGAGCCTTAGTTAGACTAGGCGTGCCTAAGGACTCGAGTCCTATTTTCAAAAACTTAAGAAAAGCTTCGGCAAAATATAACGTACTTATTGCTCTTACTCATCTCTCTTAGTTCTTCACTTACCTTGACTTCACTTGAGTTTTTACTTAGTTCTGACTCCCTCTCTTGTTTCAAAAATTGTAAATGGCAACACCGTCGTCCGATGGCCTGTGGGACTTTTTCTCTCACGGAGAAGATGAAGGCGAGTTCGTGGACATTCTCCGTCAACTCATGTAGCACCTGGATTACCACCGCAAACCTATCTTCAGAGGCTGAAAGACCCAGACCCCGACCCAAGAGTCGTGGGCCATAGAGGTTTTCCTCTATGCTAGAGAGGGTGAGTTTATCGCTCACACCTTCAGACCCGAGATTCCTCAGAACAGCTGTTCTAACGTAGTCCAAGACGCGGCACGCTTCACCTGCACATGACTGAGCCAGATGCACGAGGATCTTCTGCTGAGTTCGCTCATTCACTACTTTCTGCCTCTTCAGGAGGGAGAGTACGACCACGAGATCTTCGTCGTCGTGTTGGAGTAGTCAGGCTTAGTCTAGGTTAGCCAGCAGTACTTGCTAGACAGTCTTTTGGTTGCAAGCACCTTCTGTTTTCTTCGTTTGTAGACGATGTGCTGATATCTTGTGTCATGGCTTAGCATGGCCTATATGTTGTGCTTCAGGAGACATGTAACACCTAACCCTTTAATATAATGCAGCCACTCTAGGCTTTGTATTGTATTCGACGTTTCCTTCGTTGGTTCAAGTTTTTCGGTGTGTTTTAGAGGGCTAGTAAACCCCCATATATCTCCTTTAGTTCTTAAGCTGAGTTGTTCCCTTAGATGATACCAAAGAGAGCAGCAGCCCAAGGAAGTGGTTGCGATGCAAAAGGATGGCAACCTGAGAGGCCACAAACTGCTACTCGGCGATCGACATTTCGTGACAGTTCATCATTGAGCGATCGTGACCCGACCACCAAGAGCTCCAACCCCAACCCTACGTCTCGGTAGGAATAGTTTTTGCACTCCCCGCTCCACCAGACGATCTGCGGCATTAAACCCAGCAAACCTTCACTGCTTCAACTGTAGAGAAAAAAGGCACTTCGCTAATAAATGCCCCCAAAAGAAGCAAGGCGAGAAACTCAAATATTTCCATTGCGGCAGCATAGGACACTATGTGAACAGATGTCCTCAATGAAATTTTGAAGAACCAGCAAGGAATGTCATCGCCACCAATCTCAGTCTTGGCAACAAAGAACTTACCAAGAGCCCCAGCAAAAAGCAAGCTATACCTACTGAAGTTCTACTACCAGACCTAGAAGCTCCGCTAAATGCTATATGCTTTGAATGTGGCAAGACATGACATGTCACCCAATTATGTCCTCCAATACAACAAGATGCAAGAGGAGCATACTTCACATGTGGGCAATACAGACACTATTGTTACATGTGTCCAGTTCCCTACTGTCCACACTATGAGGAACACTATCAATCAAAAGACTGCCCTATGAACCAAGTAGCATGCACACGTTGTGGAGAAAAAGGACATCAGGTAGACCAATGCTACGTAAACTGCCCCAACTGTGATGAGGACCACCAGCCCGATGAATGCCCGATGCTTAAAGTTACGTGCTTTCTCTGCGAAGGACAGGATCACTGCCCCAAAGATTGCTCCCTACACCTGTTGCTAACCAAAGCAGCCGAGTTGCAACAGACAAATTTCCAAGCCGCTGTGAGACTCGTCATAAATGAAGTTGGCAAAGACAACTAGTATTGGGCACCTTTCATTTTAAGGAGGGTAGCCAGACTACACAGAAGTGTCAAGAGCACTAATGAGTATGTTTCCTGTTAAATCAGTACCAGCTCATGTTATGTTTAGTGCGAGAGCTTCGCACTCTTTTGTATCAAAGAAGTTGTTGTAAGGCTGAATTTGCCGCCCATTTAAGTTAAGGAAACCCGTGGTACTTAGTTCACCTGGGAGGGACCATTATTTGCTACCCTGAGTAAGTCCCAGAGTAAAGATTGCTGTGGAAAATTCTGGATTCATAGCAAACCTCCTAGTGCTAGAGTCCTAAACTATGAACATCTGCAGTTAGTCCTAGAAAAGCTTAAAGAGCGCCAGCTTTATACCAAGTATAGCAAATGTGAATTTTGGCTTCAAGAGATCAGTTTCATTGGGCACATTGTATCCGCTGAAGGAGTCGTAGTTGATCCATCCAAAGCATCGGCTGTTTTGGAATGGAAGCATCCTATCTCAGTAACTGAAGTGCGTAGTTTTCTCGGTTTGGCCGGATACTACAGACACTTCATCGAAGGATTCTCTAAGCTCTCCAAACCGATGACCCATCTACTTATAAAAGAAAAGAAGTATGAATGGATAGAAGCTTGACAAAAGAGTTTCCAAGAATTAAAGAAGAAGTTAACCTCTGCACCAGTGTTAATCCTACCAGACATACACCAGGACTTTAAAGTCTATTGTGATGCTTCGCGCCAAGGTCTTGGCTGCGTACTCGTGCAAGGAGAAAAAGTTGTAGCGTATACGTCCAGACAACTCCATCCTCACGAAGACAACTATCCAACTCATGATTTGGAGTTAGCAGCAGTAGTGCATGCCTTAAAGATTTGGCGGCATTACTTGATTGAAAATCATTGTGATATCCACACAGGCCATAAGAGTATCAAGTATATTTTCACGCAAGCAGCTCTCAACCTCCGACAAAGAAGATGGTTAGAGCTAATAAAATATTACAATTTAGATGTCCATTATTATCCTAGAAAGGCTAATGTAGTTGCTGATGCATTAAGCCGTAAGTCTTACTGTAGTAATGTCATGATTCAAGAGCATCAACCTGAGCTCTACAAGGAATTTGAGACACTCAACCTTGGGTTAATTGAACAAGGCACCCTAGCTACTGTGGAAGTGCATCCAACTCTAGAAGAGCAAATCAAGACCGCTCAAGAAGGACACCCTAGAATCCAAAGATTCAAGCTTCTCATAGCCAAAGGAAAAGCCCCCTAAGATGATCAAAGATCAGCAAGGAGTCCTATGGTATGGGAAACGTCTTTTTGTTCCCCACCAGAAGGAACTCAAGGATTTATCTTGAAAGAAGCGCCTGACTCGGATACCCTCGCACCCGAGCAACACCAAGATGTATCAAGATATGAAGATTCTATTTTGGTGGTCGCGAATAAAAAGTGATATTGCCGAGTTTGTAGCTTGTTGTGATGTATGCCAGTGAATCAAAGCCAAACATCAGAGACCAGCAGGATTGCTTCAACCGCTACAGATCCCTCAGTGGAAGTGGAAAGAAATTGGAATGGATTTCATTACCGGTCTGCCTCGAACCAAGTCCGGATGTGACTCAGTATGGGTCATAGTTGATAGATTAACTAAAGTCACCCATTTTATCCCAGTGAAGACAACCTACAAGGGAGATAGATTAGCCGAGTTATATATGTCTCGTATTGTGTGTTTACATGGAGTACCTAAGAGAATAGTCTCGGATCGAGGTTCTCAATTTACCTCCCATTTCTGGGCTAGTTTGCATGACGCCCTCAGAGCACACCTTGCTTTCAGCACAGCGTATCATCCAAAGACTGATGGTCAGACAAAAAGAACAAATCAGATTCTAGAAGACATGCTTCGAGCTTGTGCTTTGGAATTTACTGTAGATTGGGAGAAATATCTATCGTATGCTGAGTTCGCATACAATAATAGTTTTCAGTCAAGTCTAAAAATGTCCTTGTTTGAAGCACTCTATGGAAGAAAATACAGAACTCCTCTGCATTGGTCAGAATCACGAGAAGGATATATCTTTGGACCAGATACCCTCAAGCAAGCAGAAGAGAAAGTTTGACTAATCAGAGATCGCCTTCAAGCAGCTCAGTCCCTGTAACATCCCAAACTCGGGTTTCTATTTCCAATGTATAAAAATGAGGAGAATTTAAAACTTTTGTTGCATCATGTTGTTATTTGAATTTTTTGGAAATTCTTCCAAAGGTTTTGTTGATTGTGAAAACCTAATGCTTCAATCGACTAGAAGCATAATCCTTTGAAACTTTTTAAAACAAATCTTGTGATCATCCTTTAGAATTATTTTTCCTAGGTTCTAGATCATCCCAGTGACTCCTCTGAAAAATTAGATCCTTAGTCAAACCCTAGGGCAGAACCTTGAGAAATTTTTAGAGAAAAATGCAGTGCATAAAAACCTCTGAAAATTTTATACAAGGTTAATCTTGGAGTCACGAACTTCCAATAAAAAATTCAGAATTTTTGGAGCTAATATTCTAGGTCAACAAAATCCCTAGAACTCTCAGCCTTTGTTTTCAAAATCAGTTTTCACTGTTCCTCCGACCGTGCCAAACCCAAGCCACTTGGTTGAACCCAACCGTCTTCCATTCAGATTAGTCCAGCATAACGCAAAGCTTTGTGGGCCGTCCGATTTAATCTCAACTGTCCGGACTGAGTGGGCCATTCGGACCGTCCAAACGTCTGTATCGCGTTGGACCGTCCGATTCGATCTCAATTGACCAGATCAATCGTGCCTTCCGGACCGCACCGCACCGCACCACTTACCCCGTCACTATGGACCATCCGATTGGATCTCAACGGCCCAAATTGATCAGAGCCGTTCGGACCGTCCGAACGCACCCCTTCACGTGGATTGTCCGATTTAAGATCAACGGCCCGAATTGATCGAACCGTTTGGACCGTCCGAACGTCGCTTCATGTGGACCATCCGATTAAGGATCGACGGTCCGACCCAGCCCCTTTCACCTGTGACTCTGGCAGCACGGCCCCACCTGTAGAGCTTCTTCTCCACGCGGCCTTCGCGCCCGTGCTGGCTCACCATGCGCGCCGTGGACATCGCCATCACCAATGGTTGCCCAGCTATCCCGCCCCTAGTTTTTGATGCACGCCCATGGTTTGGCTGAGTTGACCGTGCTCGCCCATACCCTGGTCACCTTGCTATCACATCCCAGACACTTTTGCTCGTCCAAGGCAGCGCCATGAACCAAGCTCAGCCGCCATGGCTATCCTTAGGTTATCTCCGCCCTAGCCACTATAAAAAGCACTTGAGCTCCTACTTATCTCCTTTTCGGCACCACATCTACTTCCTCTAGCTTCTCCACTGCTCAATTGAGCTCAAAACCAAGAAAACCCTAAAACTCCATTTTCGACCGAGACACTCCTCATCATCGCCGGTGTCTCAAAGGGTTTTTCTCCACTTTGTTTATGTCACTTTGCGCCCCTAATCACCATTATCATTTCCCTAATCCAATTTTGGTTTGTATTCACAGGAATCATCGAATTTTGGATTTTCTTCTCTTCGGTCGAAAACTGCCGCCTTCGTCCCCATCTCTGGTGGAGTGTTTCGTTTCCAAATTGCTCGCTCGAGAACCATTTATGGGCCTCACTAATACTTCTCCTACCTCCCATTTCCTCCCTCAATCCTCAGGCCATCCCATCCACGTTGGAGCGCCGCCGCTGCCGCCCTCGGTTCCTCACCGCCGGCACAACTCCGACTAGCTTATCCTCCCTTATCCACTCCGGTATGCTCCTAGCCCTCCTCTGGAGCTAGTGCGCACCTTGGATAGCTCAAAGTGTTGCCGTATTTCTCGTAGCTTTACCTCCGCTCCACCTCGTCGCGCCACCGCTTGAGTCCATCTCCGGCGATGCTCCGGCCACCGCTAGGTGCGCACTAGTGTAGGGTTTCTATTTTGGCCCTTAGCAAGCACCGCCACGGCCTTCCTCACCGGTGATTGGCCGAAGAAGCTCACGGCCAGAGTGTGCGCTTCATTGTCGAACAACCGACACGTACTGTAGAACAATCATTAGCTTTTAATCGCTGTCCTAAGCACGTCTTACTGTGTAGATCTGGTAAAATCCGAGTTAATGTTTCATTGACGCGTGGGCCCTTGAATAGAAAACGAGAGGTTAAACTCTGATCGAAGCTTGATTCTTTAACATGTAGGACCCACCTGTCAGTTCGCTTGAGTCAGAGTCCGAACTTGTATCTCGTCTAGACCGTACGATTTGATCTCAACGGTCTAGATCGTTTTGGCCGTTTGGACTGTCCGAACGTCCCTCTCGCTTGGACCGTCTGATTTCGATTCAACCGCCAGGATTGGTTGGGCCGGTTGTACCATTCGATTATATCTCAACGGTCGAACATTCTCAGCTGAGGGTTTAAAAGAAAATTCGTAAATCAGTTATTTGTGTATTGTAAATTGTTTTAAACTTGAACATTTCATAAGTACTTCATTTTAACTCCTTTTTAGATGAAACAAATTTTGTTGGTTTCCTTTTTAAATGTACTTTAATATAAAATTGTTTTGAATCTTTTTTCAATTCTAGAAATTTTCATTAGTAGAATTATCTTCGGTTTAGCGTTATTTCTTGCAAGAAAATTGTTTTAATTTCAAAAATGCGTAAGTATTTCTCTGTAACTCCAAATTGAGTGAACTCAAGCTTTTTGGTTTCCTATGTTAGTATACTTTAATGTAGAATAGGTTTTGAGTATGTTACTACCTCTGAAAATCTTATTTTATATATGATTTGTGCACTACTTTCATGACTTTAAAAAATCATAAGAAATTCATTTTAGCTCCAAATGAGGTGAATAAAATTCCATTGTTCATCTCATGTGGTGCTCTGTCTACCATAAAATTTTCATGTTCATCACCTCTCTGGAAAGTTTGGCCAACAATTTTATTTTGGATGAACAATACTCGAGAGGGATTTTTCAGCATTTTTATTAAAAAACTGATTTTGTTTTGGCCATAACGTTTGCATGCAATATCCAAATAGATTGATTTTTGTTGCTAAATTTATTTAAAATCATGCTCTATTTTCTATGTAAATTTCATAATTTTTGGCTGAGTTTGAATTTTTGAGCTTATTCGATATTATTCGTTCTTATTGATTATTTTCGCTCTTTCGATAGGTTCCAACGAATTCGTTGGGTACGAGAGTGATCCTCTGCAGCAAGCAAGTTATCTCCAGCAAGGCAAGCAGTTTTTCCTTTGATGCACGTTGATCCTACTATTTTCGCATGCTAATATTTCAAATTTTCAACTGTATGTATGCATGCTATGTTGACAAGTATTTTCTCAGTCACGATAGTTTACCTGATTAGTTACTTGAACTGTAGGTAAACATTCATTATTTACCGCTGAGACTAGGTTTATATCCGCGGTGATTTAGAGCTCGATGGATGGGCTCTAGTCACTTTATATCTAGTATACAAATTGATGTCGCTTACACTGCTTAGAACGGTAGTATGGGGATCATCGCCTCGACGAGGGTCAGTATGTAATCACTCTAAATAATTGATTCTGGGTACTCATGTATGTAATCGTATTTCGAAAACTAAAACTAAACAATAAAAAGTTTTAGACTTGGACACATTGGTTGAATGGTGTGCTTTTGGGTGTGTGTTTGGTGCTCGAGTGAACAAGGACCGAATTACTTGCGCCATTGATCCAAGCACTTTTTCGTGCAACCACAAGAGGGCATATGGGAACCCTCTTGACTTTGTACTTTGGCATGTGTTAGCTCCGAGTCGTAGGAGGTTGTGTGTGTTGTGTTGAAAAAGAAATGTTATGTGTGTTGGGTGTGCGGGGGTGGGTTCCTATCAAGGTTCTCCACACCAGGGAGCATTGGTACCTTTTCAAAGGCCGGCGACTCCGACACAACGTATGGTTTCTATCATACGGGCAACTCGTAGTTGATGTGTTATATTGGAAAACGTCTCCTAGGACTTAGCTCTACCGACATATCTAAGGAAGTGTGCTAAATAGCTTGGCAAAAGGAGCGGTCTAACATGTAAGTAAAGTTGTACACCCCTGCAGGGTATAATCTATTCGAATGGCCTTGTCCTAGGTCATAGACACGCTTGGTTATTTACTGCAAGAATTAGATTATAACATTTTCGATAAAACTTGAATTCGGGTGGTACGAATGGGCAATGCGTGCTATGCTGTGGTGGTTGTTGGGAAATCACCTCCAAGATGTTAATTATGTTTATAATTGTTGTTCCGCTGTTATTTAAACAAATAAAAATAGATTTGCTAAATTTCCTTCAATCTATTACACTATTGCAAATGAAATACTGCTTTACACTGAAAATGAACCCTATAGTCATCTCCTTTGAATCAAGCCTGCATGTAGCTATGTATAGGTTTGTTATTCGTAAGTCTTACAAGTACGTTTTTGTACTCAACTGCATTGCTTATTTGCTACAGAGGAGGTTGCATTTATTGCAGAGGAGGTTGACCCCGAAGGGGTTGATCAGTGTGAGATTGCCTACGAAGTTGACGACTAGCTTGGCGGCCCGGTCGGTTGCCTTGTGGGTAAGGGCAAACCGGTTGGCTTTTGTTTATCGCTATCTTATGGCTTTTGTTTCCACTGCTACCTTAGTGTTTATTTTCACTTGGCCGGTTAGCCACTGTTGTATTATAACTTGTATGTCTTTTGGATGTTGTAACAATGGCTTTATTAGTATGGTACTTTTGTATGGAATTGATGCTTGATTTTGTGATGGTGTATGTGTACTGCTGTCTTGTGAGGTACAAGATACACCGAGAGTCGGGATATTTGATTTGTGATGCTAGGACTAATTGAATGGTTAAGTATTACAAGTTAAATACCCCGAGGGCTCTCACAGTCCCGGCAAAAGAGTTATGCCGACAATCATCGAAGAGAATTAATCATTGAAGTTAGAGATAATGTGTATCTCAAAGTGTCACCGCTTCGTGGAACTCGAAGATTTAAAGTAAAAGGATAGCTCGCACCAAGATACATAGGCACGTTCCCGATTACCGTCAAACGTGAAGAAGTAGCCTATCAGCTGGAGCTACCTAAACATTTGTCAGACGTCCACAATGTGCTTCACGTCTCTCAACTCAAGAAATGTCTTAGAGTACCTAAAGAGTAGAATTTCGCTAAAGCCATCGCACTTCAGAAGGATCTGACATACCCAGACCATCCGATCAAGATTCTTGACGTCGTAGAGAAGCAAACCAGATGCCAAATCATCCGCCTCTACAAGGTTCAATGGAGCAACCACTCAGCAAGAGAAACCACCTGGGAGCGCGAAGATTAGCTGAAGTTGGACTTCCCATCCCTGTTCTCGGAGTAGCTCGAATCTCGGGGTCGAGATTCCGTTTAAGGTGGGCACGATTTGTAACATCCTGTTTTCAGATGGTGAATAGTAGTTCTTTGTTGCCATTTTGGAGTTAAAAACTAGTTCAAGTTAATTGTGTATTTTCAAAATTCTTAGCCTCTACCTTAATTCAAAATTGTGTCTTGGACCTCATTTCAAATTCCTGGACTCGAATCTTGAATTTGAAAGCTCTTTTCAAATTTGAGCCGCTTCTCAAATTTGCTCCCCCTTCTCTTTGTGCTCAGCCCATTTCCTCCCCTGGGGCCCTGGCCCATCTCCCTTCCTTTTGGCCCAGCTCCCTCTCTCTACCCTTTTCTTCTTTACCTGAGCCACCCAATGCCCAGGGCGCGTCCTCGCCGCTCTGGTCGCAAGCGGCCACGCCAACGCCCACATCACTTGTGCACTCGCTCCACGCACGCCTGCTGCCACCTCCTCGCCTCGCTGTCGCGTCCCGTCACTGAGCAGCGCGCCCTGTGCTCTCTGGCAGTGCCCACGCCACCCATGTCAGCGCCAGAGCAAGCTCTCGCCGCGCCCTATCTGCGACACTACTACAGGAAGCCACATCACAGACGGTTCGGAACCGTCATCACAGACGGTTTCCGAACCGTCTATGTTTGTTGATGCGTGATAACGGATATTATCACGCAGCGGTAAAAACCGTCTATGATACGAAATATCACGAGCGATTTTACTAAAAACCGTCTGTGAAGGCTAGTATCACGAGGCGGTTTGGATTAAAACCGTCCGTGATCGAGAATATCACGAGACGGTTCTAAATAAAACCATCGTGATCGAGAATATCACGAGCGGTTCTAAATAAAAATGCGTGATTTGTGAATATCACAGACGGCTTTTATTTAGAACCGTCTGTGATATTCTCGGATCACAGACGGTTTTTATTTAGAACCGTCTGTGATATTCTCGGATCACAGACGGTTTTGAGTAGAAACCGTCTGTGATACTTGCCTTCACAGACGATTTTAACAAAAAACCGTCTGTGATAGCTCATACCCCTGACCACAATTTTGCTGTTTTCCTGGCTAGCCTCAGGAATTGCTAGTCATGCCCTCTGAAAACAAGCATGCAAAAAACAGATTCATTAGAGATAATCAATTGTTGACAACTCAAAGTGATCATTACTCAAAATAAATTACAAAAGATCGCATTTGTTCAAGTATTGTCGCTATAGTTACAAGCGGATTACAATTGTTTACGTTGAGAGGTGTCGGCGGGTGATGCTCTCGGTTGGCGGCAGTGAAACTCTCCATTGTCGTTAATGATTTACGTGTTGGTAAAGGTCTGAGCTTCCTCGAATGTCCTTGATCTCTTCATAGCAGTGAATCACATTGTAAATCCAAGACACATCGCTACCAATTAAGAGTAAAGTGGTAAGCTATATATATTTATATTTATAATTAGGAAATAATTATTTGAGATTGACAAACCTCGGGATCCTTCTTCCTAGCTCTAAGGATTAGTGCATATGATAGCGAGCGTAGATTGCACATAACTCATCATCTTTTTCTTTGGCGGCTTTGCAAAAATAGAATTACATATATAGGTATAGTCGGTTCGAGGCGCGTTATTATGAAGTATGATATAGGATTATTGTGTTATAGCGCGTCTGGAAAATCCATCTGTGTGTTAGTTAGGCGCTCTTTCCATCGTATATTCCTTTGTTGGCAACATAATTGATGAGCGACCTACATGATTGAATAAGTTATCCTCGGCCATTTCAAATGAATGAAGACTACAATAGAGTTATGTAAGGAGGAAATGAGCATACCTCTCGAGTATTCCTCTTAGAATCTTTGAAGTCGTGCTTGTTGCGGTTTAGGGAATCAAGGTATATCACATGGTTCCTCTTGGGTATAATAACTAAAAGGATCGATGGTACCTACTCATGTATGTCGCTATAGTCATTAAACCTAAGTTAGTCTTTGCGTATAAAGTACAAATGAAATTTGTATAGCAAGTAGTGACACTTACCCACGGTTGTAGGGCACCACTATGTACTTCATGTTAAATCGACGAAGCAATGACCTCGTTATGTATTTCTCGGCGAAGGGCGAGTCTTGTTGGATGGTTTGCAGCGATACCATATGTGGGTCGAGAAACCCACGGTTCTTTCCATTCCGGACATTTTTCAAATGTATCTATACATAAGTAATGAGTTGTGATATTTATCGGTATTACATGAATGTAGAACTTGATTATGCGCACTTACGATTGTCCAACATCGTAGAAGCGAGGCGTCGAGGCCAGCGAGGTTGAATAGTTCATATAAGTCGTTGAAGCCCACGACGAAGTACCTCGTCCGTTGAAGAAATGCTTGTCCTCGTATCGGCGGTGACTCGATGTCGCAACCCTTCTTTTAGGTCTTGTCCAAGTACCGGGCATGCAAAGCGACAAGCAAATCCGGCGTGCATTATCTGCGTCGAACTGCGGTTTTCGATGATGTAGTTCCGGTATCGCGGACTTCTGGACTTCCGGACTTGGGAGGCGCCTTAACGTTCGTTGATTTGATTTAGCCTTAGCGATTGGCGGCGTCTTTTTGTGAGGCGACTCGGGAACCGTCGTCGTCGACGCTTTTCTTTGTTCGCCGGCGTCTTCTCCACGGGAATCGAAGAGGTGGCCTTCGAGGCGAAACATGAGGTGGAGTCATCGAGGTCCGTTGGAGAGGAATGGTCATGTCGGATCGCGGCACTCTCGGGTCGGCGATGTCCTTCTTGGGCCCTTGGATAAAGAGGGCGGCATCCCTAGTGTTGTGATCTCTTCGTTTGGGCAAATCTTGGCGGACGGCTCGGAAATTGACATGTACCATATCCACGGACCTGGCGTAACAGTGCGCTAGCCGGGCACCGTCTTTGCCTTGCCCTTCCTCGTATGGATACACCATCCCTGCTGCGACCTCAATACAAAGGACCCATCCATCCTCACTTGGAGCTTCTGGGCGTCGGCTCCTACAAAGCGATCGCAATTAGCTAAGGCGTCCTATAGGTCTATCTTTGGTGCATTCCATAGATGTACGTTACCTTGATGTCGTCTATCGATAATCGGACGTCGTCATGTTCACAATTATCTTGTGACGCCGACGCCTACTCCGACGTCGAGGAGGACGCCTCCCGAATTAGCGGGCGGCTTGCGACCACCGCTCATGAGTATATCCATTTGACTATGCAATCTTGCCATCTGTACTTGAAATTGGTTAGTAATCATCTGTACCAAGCGGTTGTCGTGCTCGACCTTGGATCTCTTCCTAGTCCTATCGTGCGATGAGTCGTCCATGCGAATCCATGACTCCAAGGTGCGTTAACCCCAAGGCCTCGCGTGCGACCCGGTGCTCCTTGTTTCCCAAGGCCGTAGATAGTATATCCTTCTCCTATGCATGGAAGGAGCCTTGGGAAGCTTGGGCGATCAAATCACGCCGCAAGAGGTCATCACGTTATTATAGGCACTATGAAGTTATGGACTTATTAACAACTTAGTAGTTCGACATATTTACCACACGTTGGGACACTTCACGGTCTCTAGGGTTTGTGAAGGAGATCTTTGCCGAAGAGCGAGACTTGTGCCCTCGCTTTTAACCAAATTAGGGAGCAGCGGGTGCGTGACATCACGAAGCGGGTTCTCCTTCTCCGCCGCCCATTCCTCGTATTTACCCGCGTACCTAGCGGTCTGCGAGTCTGTCTTGGTGAGTGTTTAGATGTGCGGAGAGCTTTGTGCGCGCACTTTGCTCATAAATTAATTTGTCGTTTTCATAGCCACAAGGTGTCCCATGCTTCCGCGTCAAGAATCTATCTTTGCTGAAGAAGGCGTCGACCCGTGTTCACGTGCCGTGACAAGAATGCTCTTGAAGGTCCTCCACGATTTACCCATCGTGGCGGCGGCGCGTCCGTCGCCGCGTGCCACATATGCTATACGGAATAGTGAACTTCTCTGAAAGTTACATCCACAGTAGCGCCTTCGCTTCTTTCGTCGAGTCCTTCCACCTTGGTGTGGTGATGAGGACCCGTTCCTTCAAGTATCCCGCAGATGGTCCGGAATCTCGCTGGCGATCTCTTGGGACTCGAGAGGACCCCAAAGTCACCGACCTCCGTGATGACCCGATCGGCCGTAGGCATTTTCGATTGTCCTCGGCCATCTCGCTTAGTGTCATTATTGTCGACGGTGGCGGCTGACCTCGTCGGCGCCTCTTCCATCTGCGGGGTCGGTGTTGGCGGCCTCGTCGGCGCCTCTTCCATCTGCGGCGTCGGTGGCCAGGCGAAAACGAGTGCCTCTGCCATCTCACTTACTTGCTCTCGGGAAGAAGTACAGAGGTTGACTATAGAGATCAAGATGGCAAATGAAAAGTTGAATGAGCTCATCTGAGACTACTAACATTTCAAAGCATAAATATGAAACAATTAATCTCGGGAAGAAATACAGAGGTTGACTATAGAGATCAAGATGGCACATGAAAAGTTGAATGAGCTCATACAGACTACTAACATTCCTTAATCCACGAGCTTCTATTCTAACACTCCTAACACTCCTTAATCCACCGGCTTCTCTTGTGATCTTTGTATAGATAGAAACTAGTGATATAAATCTTTTGCCGAGCCTATCTTTGCCCAAGCCTACTTCATCGAGCAGACACCTTTGGAGTGTACCATCCGCTTCATCTTGCCGTGGAGGATTGGCATGAAGCAAAGGTACACTCAAGTGTGTCGGGATCGACGAAGAAAATGCTAAGCAAAGGTGTAATGCTTCATGTACAGAAGACTAGCCTTTAATGAAGACATAGAACTAGAATCAAGTAAAATGATAGACGAAGGAAATGCTAAGCAAAGGTTTAATCCCAACACAGAAACAAAATAGAATCAAGTAAAACTTTCTTTTTGGATTGTTGTAAAAAATGCAGTTTTAGCTAAATTTCAGAATTAATCCCAACAAAATTGATTAATGATATTATGTGCTCTCAGAAGGAGAGTAGCTAAAGAACAAGTCTTTGCCATCTCAATCCTATTGTCTATACTCTTCATTAAATGAATATGATAATATAAATTCAAACTATGAGCTCTAAACAATACTTTGCTTAAGCGTCAAATGATCTCAACTATTAGCAAAACAGATTAAACTTCGGTCAAGCAGAGGTTGACTACGAGAGATCAAGATGGCAAATGAAAAGTTGAATGAGCTCATCTGAGACTACTAGAAGAATCACAAACTAGTCAATACAAGCGATCAATTTGCAATAGAACAATGAGCTCAACGAAATTAACCAATTAACGATACATCATATTGACGGTAGCAAGTAATACAATAGAGCTCAAGTATGAACTAACTATCACATTCAATCTCGTTATAAGGCGAGTTCATCACGAGCATGTCAACAAAGCCCATCGATCAATTTGCAATATCTTGATATTAGACTCGTAAATCGAAACTAATACTGATTAAGGTATCAACTAGCACCGCAAATATATATATGCAAAGATCAACCGAATCGCCACGAGGAGCAATACTCACGAGAGAGGATGCGCACAAGAACTCACGGTGCACGAGACACTATTCCAACATATTAATTGATGATATTATGTGCTCTCGGAAGGAGAGTAGCTAAAGAACAAGTCTTTGCCATCTCAATCCTATTGTCTATACTCTTCATTAAATGAATATGATAATATAAATTCAAACTATGAGCTCTAAATAATACTTTGTAAGCTGTCAAATGATCTCAAGCTATTAGCAAAACAGATTAAACTTCGATCAAGCAGAGGTTGACTACGAGAGATCAAGATGGCAAATGAAAAGTTGAATGAGCTCATCTGACTACTAGAAGAATCACAAACTAGTCAATACAAGCGATCAATTTGCAATAGAACTATGAGCACAACCGAAAGTAACCAATTAACGGTACATATTGACGGTAGCAAGTAATACAATAGAGCTCAAGTATGAACTAACTATCACATTCAATCTCGGTATAAGGCGAGTTCATCACGAGCATGTCAACAAAGCCCACCGATCAATTTGCAATGAAACTATAAGCTCAACCGAAAGTAACCAATTAACGGTACATATTGACGATAGCAAGTAATACAATAGAGCTCAAGTATGAACTAACTATCACATTCAATCTTAGTATAAGGCGAGTTCATCACGAGCATGTCAACAAAGCCCAGCGATCAATTTGCAACTAGCTTTGCAAATATATATATGTGCAAAGATCAACCGAATCGCCACAGAGGAGCAATACTCACAGAGAGGATGCGCACAAGAACTCACGGTGCAAGGAGGAGGCCGGTCACGGGGAGGAGGCCGATCACGGGGAGGAGGAGGTGGGGAGGAGGTCGACACGGGGAGGAGGACGGCAGGGGGAGGAGGAGGCCGACACGGGAGGAGGACAGCGACATCGAGGTCGGGCGTCAATGTCGGGGGGCGACACGGGAGGAGGACGGCGGCGTCGAGGTCGGCGGCGGCGTCGGGCTTATGGTCGGGAGGTGAGCGGGCGGCGGCACCGAGGTCGGCGGCGCTGAGGTCGGGGCCCATGGCTCGAGCGGCGCAGAGGTCGGGCGCCAATGTCGGGCGGCGGCAGAGGTCGGGGCGCCAATGTCGGGCGGCGGCGGCCGAGGTCGTGTCGGCGGTGAAGCGAGCCCTAAACCTAGAGGAGGTGAGCAGCGGCGAGAGCGTAAAGGGCGCGGAGAGGAAGTGAGAAGTGAGAGGAAAACCCTAGTGTTTCGCCTTATAAAAAGTATATCACGAGCGGTTTGTAATTAGAACTGCGTGATATCATATCCTGAGCGGTTCTAGAATGTAACCGTGCGTGATATTATATCACGAGCGGTTCTATTATACAACCATACGTGATATTATTATCCTGAGCGGTTGTATTATAAAACAAATGCGTGATAATCAAAACCTGATGACTATTTATGATATCCTGACAAAACATAGTGAACCTGGTGAGACATAAATATCCTGACAAAACATAGTGAACCTGGTGAGACAAGTATGATGACAATTATGACAAGTTCACATGAATTCTAACCTGGGGACAAGTATGATGACAAGTCCATAACAAGTTCATAACACATTTGACTTCAAAATTTCATATCTAATTCAACTCAACTCCAAATCAAGTGAAACCAATTTTGATACTCCACATTACAATGTCGTCCACACATTGACATCAATATCAAATATGACAAGTCTATAACAAGTTCATAACACATTTGACTTCAAAATTTCATATCTAATTCAACTCAACTCCAAATCAAGTGAAACCAATTTTGATACTCCACATTACAATGTCGTCCACACATTGACATCAATATCAAATATGACAAGTCCATAACAAGTTCATAACACATTTGACTTCAAAATTTCATATCTAATTCAACTCAACTCCAAATCAAGTGAAACCAATTTTGATACTCCACATTACAATGTCGTCCATATTGACATCAATATCAAATATGACAAGTCCATAACACATCAACACATGATGTTATGGAATAAATTAATTACATTGGAGTAAATTCTTAATTAAGATATAGGCCTTCGTGATGATCGACGCATATATAGCTAGCTTCCTCACCGGGTTCTTCCTCGAGCCTAATGCCGTTTCGAAAGGAGGCAACTCATCAAATTGATTGTATTCTTCCTCGTCCTCTACATTCTCAACTCAGACAATCCTCCTTTTTCCATGAAGAACTACGTGGCGCTTCTTATTTGCGAATTAGGTTACATAGAAGACTTGAACAACTTGGTTAGCTTGATCGAATGGTTCGTCTTTGTATCCGAAACAAGTTTGAGGTCCACGGTAGTGACACCGTACTTATCGACCTTCACTGTGGGAGATGGACCCAACGGCACCAAATAGGGGATCTTGAAAAGCACGTGAGTCGAGCTCCCATATCTCCTCTATTTGCCCATAGTAGGAGCTCCTCATCCCATCGATCTTGAATGCATCTATCACGGACACATTGATTCGGGTCGTGCTCTTCCTATCTTGAGTCTGCCGTATAAAATGTGTACCCATTTATGTCGTATCCTTGCCATGCGACAATTGTAAATTGTGGCCCTCGTGCCAACCATAGCGGCGTATCATCACTTGATGACCTCCCGATGATTCGCACCTTTAACCATTCGTTGAGCCGCGGTTGTGCTCTCTTGTGATCCAAACCTCCGACCGATGCGGATTACATTGGCGCACCATGTCTTTGTGCTCGTCGATGTCTGGGGACACTTGGGTCATGTATTGCAAGTCCATGAAATGGGCTTGGCGTCACGTATCGGATCGGGAGTTATTGATTTCCTTCCGATGGTCCGATACCATCGGTCTCCCCTCATGGTGAGATAGAGGCACACCTATCGGTTCCACGAGCCATGTAGTCGACGCAGAACTCAATGACCTCTTCGTTTGCATAACCTTCGATGATGCTACCCTCGGTCGAGATCGATTCCGTCGTAGGACTTGAGAATTCCCATGTACCTCTCGAGCGGGTACATATGGCGTAGAACACGGGCGCATATCTTTATCTCTCTCACAAGGTGAATAATGAGATGGACCATGATATCGAAAAATGGCGGAGGAAATACATCTCAAGATGACATAGAGTGGTCACCACCTCGGCCTCTGAGCATCTAGTCCTTGGGGATCAATGATCTTGAGCAATTGAGTTGAAAAAATAACCTGACCTCAAGATTGCCACTCGGACTTTATTCGGCAAGATATTTTTAATTACAACAGGAAGCATTTGTGTCATCGGCACATGACAATCATGAGACTTCATACCAATTAATTTCAAATCTTGCATAGAAACAAGGTTCTTAATGTTAGCGGAGTAACGGATGGGACTTTCACTCCATGCAAGCTCACACGCGTTCATTTCTCTCGGCCTTAGATAGAGTGTAGCAAAATTTGGGGAAGGTGCGTTAAATCTGTGTCGGTCTCTTAGGTGCTAACTCAGTCCTTATGTTCATATCAACCAAGTCACGCCGCATGCGTTAACACCATCCTTTGTCTTGCCACTAATGTTGACAAGAGACCAATCAAGCTATCACATACATTCTTCTCTCGTGCATGGCGTCGATGCGATGGCGAACTTCTAAGTGTTCCCAATAAGGCAAGTCCCAAAAATTGACCGCTTCTTCGGATGTTCTTCTCACGGGTTCTTAATTTCGTCCTTCCCAAGCACAACATCGATATCCTTAACCATATCATAGACCTCTTTCCCTCTAAAAGCCCTTGGAGTTGAATCGTTCTCCTTATTTCCGTCGAATTGTTTTTCATCTTGCGGTATGGGTGACTCTGGGAAGGAACCTACGGTGGCCTATATACGATTTCTTGAGTTCTTGACCATACACTCTCTGTAGCATCTAAGCGGTCAGAGCGGGCTTTGGTTCCTTTTGTCTTGAAGCGAAAAGGTTACCAAGGCGGAAAATCATTGATGGTGCGAGAACAACATGGCGCGTAAAGTGAAGTTCTCTCATTTATACGCATCCCATACTGCACCCTTCGTTCCACAGTGTCACAAGATTTTCCGGCAATGGTGCTAGGTACACATCAATATCATTCCCGTGTTGCTTGGCCCTTGGATAAGTAGTGACATCAAAATGTACTTCCGCTTCATACACGACCAAGGAGGAAGGTTGTACATACATAGATTCATGGGCGGTGCTATGTCGGTGCTCATGTTACCGAAAGGATTCATTCCATCATACTCAACCCTAACCTTATGTTCCTCGGTTCACCAACTCTTGGAAGCTCGATCGAAGTTTCTCCTTTGGGCGAATCTGCGGGTGTCTTAGCTTTCCATCTCTCTTCGCTCCTCTGAGTGCCAGCGCACAATCTTGCCTCCTTTGGGTTCGCAAATAAGCGCTTCAAGCGTGGGATCACAGGCGGATACCATAACATCTTAGCAGAGGTCCTTGCTTCACCTTAGCGATTCGGCGCTTGTATCGGGATGCTTTGCACAGGACATACATGCATGTCTACATACTCTTTACGGTAGAGGATACAATCGTTCGGACATGCATGTATTCTTTCTACTTCCATTCCCAATGGACAAATAACCTTCTTTGCTTGATAGGTGGTCTTTGGGCAACACGTTTCCCTCGGAAGGATGTCCGCTAGGAGACCTAACAACGCCGTGAAACTCTTATCGGACCAACCATTGCTTGCCTTCAATTTCAGCGGTTCAAACACGGTTGACAACCTTGTATATTCGGCTTGCAACCGGGGAACAAAGGTCTCACCGAGTCCCCTAAGCCCTCGAATTTACAAAACTCTCTCTCCTTGTAGTTCTCTTACGCATCGCGTAGCATCGATCCAGATTGTCATCGTGTGACCTATCCTCATCAAAAGCGATCTGATCCACATCCGGTATATCGTTGACTTCCTCGGCGATGCGTCATTACTAACTTCATGTGTAATAATCTGCTCTTCACCGTGGTGGTCCAACATGTATACCCTTTTTGAAACCCTTGAATCAAGTGCGCTTCTATTTACGCTGCGTTGTTAAACATCTTGATTACATAATCAATGCATGGACGATACATAAAATTTATCCCTTCTTCAACATATCACCTTTCGGCGGCTCTTCTAAAAGCAACCACGCCATTAATGTACTCTTGACTCACACGGTTCACACTGTACATCCAGTTTCAATCCATCTACACTACGCTTGTAACAAATTAGTGTCAAAATTGATTAGCGATTAATTTATAGCAAACATAAAGGGTTATAGATCGTTACCCT
This sequence comes from Phyllostachys edulis, assembly GCA_036346405.1. Classification (NCBI taxonomy): domain Eukaryota; kingdom Viridiplantae; phylum Streptophyta; class Magnoliopsida; order Poales; family Poaceae; genus Phyllostachys; species Phyllostachys edulis. The sequence goes on along the minus strand of CM070545.1, from coordinate 56,263,872 downwards.
CGGAGCTCACGAAGAAAATCGATTCCTCTCCTTTCCTTCTCCTCTCTAAGGTGGCGCAATGGGGAGGAGGCGGCGGGTGTTGGGCGCTAGGGGCAAGGGTCCAACCTTCTCCTCTCTAAGTGGCGCAAGCGGATAATTATTGATTATCTGCATGATTGTTGATTAGATCTGAGACAAAAGACAAGAGGAAGATCCTAATAACTAGCAAGTTGGTCCGCGCGATTCTTGTATATCCGTTTTGATATAATTGAAACAATAAACCCTTTGTGATGGCGTTTCTTCATGGATATAAATGGAGGAAATATAAAATAGATCATTGCACATGTGACTTATCTTGGTGTGTCATAAATTCTTCTTTTTAATTTGTTCTAGAAAACTACTCATGAAATTAGTTACGATTAAGACTTTCACTTCTTTGCGTACTTACTCGTTTTGTCTCATCGTTGCACAAAGGAATTACACAGATTAATTAAAGGCTACATGTTTTGCTTTTCATTTTACGGAATTAGGGTCCATCAAATTGAGAGCTAGATGTGCGTTTTGCCTTTTCCCATCAAGTAGTATTAATTGAAACTTAAACCCTATGCTTAGATTAAGGAATACAACAAAAAAACAAAACATTAGGGTCTATGTACAAAGTAGCAAAATAAGGAAATTCACTAATCAATAGAGTGGATAAAGGATAATCGATATTACTTTATCTGTTTAATTAGGGAGGAGCTAGGGCGGGAAAGTGGCACGCACTGGGGAGGAAGCTAGCTAGCAGATCTAAGTGGAGCCAGCGGGGGCGGTTGTTATCAAACAGCACATGCAGAGGCGATGGCAGAGGCACGGCGGCGACCTGACACTGGCGGTCTTGGCGAGAGTCAGTGTCGCGCTCAATTTATACCAGCGAGGATATCACGAGCGGTTCTTAATAAAAACCGTCATGATAATTAATTATCCTGAGCGGTTCTATTTTGGAACCGTCAGTATAATATCACATACGGTTCTCACTAAAACCGCGTGCGTGATAATCCCCATAATCACGAGCGGTCCTTATTAAGAACCGTGCGTGATATACGAGCGATTCTATACTAGAACAAATGCGTGATTGAGATTATCACGGATGGTTTGTGAATAGAACCATCGTGTAATATCACGAGCGGTTCTATTTACAAACCGTCAGTGATATATGACTATCCTGAGCGGTTCTAAAAATACCGTGCGTGATAGGCTTCGCGCCACCCGCAGTCGGCAATACCCAACACGAGCGGTTCCAAAGGAACCGCAGTGATAAGCGTCTACTATAGCCTGTTTTGTAGTAGTGCGAGTTGCGCAGCGCACGCATGCACCCCTGCCATCTCACTTCTCACTCACGTCACCACACCTACCCCGGCCCTCCAAAGTCGCTGCCGTGACGTTCGTCCTCACCGCTGTGTCGCGCTCGGTCTGGACTCTGCACCGCGCACACGCTAGCTTCACCTGCCCATGCCAGAGCGAGCCCCTTCGTGTCCCACCATCTACTGCCTAGTCGCGCCCTCGTGTCGTCTACTGCCCCGACCCACCAACCTCTGCCCCGTCCCATCATCGTGCGCGTCGCTAGCTCCCGCCCATGTCGTCCTCGGGACCATGCACGCACTGGAGCCCTCTAACGGCTCTCCATCCTCCTCCCAGCTATAAAGCACCCTGAAACCTCCCTCTACTCCCCCCACTTTGCCCTGGTCGCCCCGGTAAGCTCCACCAAAGAAACGCCCGCATTTCATTTTTGGCCACGCCGCCCTTGCCGGCGATTTGCCACTCCAGTGACGCCATCGTCGCGCCAACCCCATCACCAAGAGCCTTCAGAGCCAAGGAGTACTTCCCCTCAAGCGTAGTTGCTTTTGGTCCACCGAAGTGCCCCCAATCGACCGTCTCCCTCGGCTCCGGCAACTTCCTAGCTCGCCGTCGATCTCCCTCCACCAACCACCTCTGCCCCCGTTTCTTGGTCTCGATGAGCTCACCGCATCAAGGCATAGCTGGTGCTCCCTCCGCCGGCGCAGAGTTCTGGCTGTGCACGTCCTTGCGCCCTCGGCCTTGTTCGGAGCCGACAGCTCCTGCAGGGAGGTCATTAATGACCAAATCTTGGTCATTAGGACCAATCAATCATTTGCGAAATTAATTACCATCTTAAGTGCCTCTTTGCTTCACTGCCATGTGGGACCCGCCGTATAGTAATCGGTGCCCTTAACCCCGGTTTCTCCCTCCCTTTGGCCAAACAAGTGGGCGGCCATGGTTTGGTCCACAGCGCCCGTCTTGGCATGCCGTGGACTCGATTCACCCAATTTTTCATGCACCTAAGAGGCTGTGCTATGGGCCCCCACTGTCAGCTTTTCTCTCCCCCCCTTTTTCTGTTATTTCCTTTTGTTTTAATCCAAAAGCAAAGCTTCAAAAATCTCGTTTTCCTCCGTTGTAACTCAAAAAATTATGAAATTTATTTCTAAATTTGTCTAAATTCAAGACCTTGCTAATGGCATGTGTCTTATTTAATTTGGAGTTCATTTAATATTTCTTTAGTACTTATTTGTTCTTCTTTGCTTGTTTGTTCCTTTTTCTAGTATGTCCATCCGAGTAGAATTCGGAGACGCGGAAGATCTCCAACTTGATCAAGCACAAGACCATCAAGACTTTCTTACCTTTAATCCAGGCGAGTCAATACTTTGATCATTTTGAGCCTACATTTTATGCAAATTATATTCCATTAAATTACCAAAATTACATGCTTTAATGCTTTAATCAAATGTATATTAAATCTTAAGGTAGTTAAATACACATTTGATGATTAATTAATTATTATATCATCCTTTGACAATTGAATCCATTATTTCATGTCACCCTAGTAACTATGTGGTAATTACTAGTTATAGGTTGTACTTAAGCGACATGCTAATCTTGCTTAAGTACCAAGGCATTAAATTGCCCTATCATCATCTCTTAAAACATGAAGTGGTTTTGGGCATTCATTGGGGGCATACGACTGAAGTAATTGAGATAATTTGGTTTTACTCTTCAAAACCCAATTAAACTGCTATTACCCCATCTGGAAGGATGGTATATGATGGTTGGTGCTAACGGAGCACGAGAGTGGTTGGTATGTGGTATGAACTGCCCGGATGTTAATAAGTGGGGATAGCTCTAATTAAAAGTAAGCATAAGGTGGAGGGAACCTCTGATGTTATTAAATATTGAACAATTACTCTCTTTAATAAAATGCAATTTGGTTAAAATGCTAAGTGGTAGGAATTTTGTAATTGTGATAATTAAAAACATTGCTTTAGCAAATAAAAGAACTCGAGTCATCCTTGTTAAGTCATGCATGTATATTATTGCATCTTGTGTGTTGGCTCACGAGCACGGAAGTTATGCCCATCCTCGTTCTTTTCCCCTAAACCCTCAGAAGCAGGAAATCATGGACATTACGACTACAACGAGGATCTAGATGTCGATGAACAAGGCAATGATGAAGAGTAGTCTAGGTCTCACCTCAGTCTAGCTGGCTCGCTTGGTACTTGCGTACAACCAATATTATCCAAATTCTTGGTTAATATTAGTCATACACAGGTTACCTCAGTCGCTTGCCTGTGGAGAGATGTGCTCTCATCCTTTTGTTTCCGTTGTCGCTTCCGCTTTTGTAATGTAATCATTTGGCCTGGTCGGCCCTTATTGTAAAACTTGACCCGATGCGGTCTATGTAAACTTTGATGTTTGTAATATATTGAATGGTATGGTTTAGTTCACGCTATGTTTAAAATGATTCAGCAATATGTCTGTGAGTACTATCTACTGATCCAGGGAATATAACACAGCGTTTGCACAGAGAATTTGGATTTGCGAAATCCAGGTCCGACAAAAACGACTCGTTCGACGCCCTCTTTCACGCCACGAGTTAATTAGGCAAGGGATCGTGTTGCGGTCTCACAGATTAGCTCGGCCACGTCCATCTGTCTCCTGAAATTCATTCAGCTATCACTACTAGGGAAAACCTCAACACAGACGGTTCGGAACCGTTATCACAGACGGTTTCCGAACCGTTTGAATTTGTTCGTCTGTGATGATATGAGATCATCACAGATGGTTTTTGAACCGTCTATGAAAACTCATCACGAGCGGTTACGAACAAGAACCGTCAGGAAAGCGTCATCACGCAGCGGTTACGAACAAGAACCGTCTGTGATAATTGATTATCACGAGCGGTTCTTGTTGAACCGTCGTGATGAGTTTCCTGAGCGGTTCTTGTTTAGAACCGTCTGTAATAACCTTTTTTCTATTGCAAAAAAAAAAATCAGCAATTTGCTAAAACTTCGGAGGCTATTTTGAGGCCCTAAACGATCTTTTTTTTGGGGGTTTTCAATTTGTCTGGAGTCTCCTGAGTCTCGCAAATAAATTTGATATGGACTTTATGGATTTTTGGATTGAACTTTTCGTTAGCATTCCAACGAGCCAAAGAACGTCGCAATCCGAGTTCGTATGCAAAAGTTATGGCGGTTTCTTAGGACGGTCGCGATCTACCATCTATATTTTTGCCCAAACCAAATAACTCAACATGAACTACACATGCAGAGAGCCTCCAACAATAAACCACAACATCACCCACATCACGGTAGCATCAACTCAATCTATTTACAGAGCGGTAACACTAGCTCTCAATAATCCCACATCATAGAGCAAAGGGGAGTAGAGATTGAGGTCGTGGGAGGCCGGGCAACAGCAGTGGAGGAGGTCGAGGCGGCGAGGTCGTGGGATGCCGGTGGCAGCGAGGCCGGGCGAGGTGGAGGAGGTCGAGGCGACGGTTTGGGAGGCCGGTGACGATGAGGTGGGACGAGTTGGAGGAGGCAGAGCGACAAGCTCGGGGGAGGCTGAGGCGCAAGGTGTGAGGAGGAGAGACGACAGAGGAGGAGATGGAGGTATGAGGTGTGAGGAGGAGAGACGGCAGAGGCACAAGGTTATATAAAGCGTGTTTCGGCAGCACGCCCATTATGTCCAAATTTTTGTTTCCCGCCCAACAATCAGAGACGGTTCTTGTTAAGAACCGTCTGTGATACGTAACTATCACAGACGGTTTATAACTAGAACCGTCTGTGTTAATTCACATACGGTTATTCTCAAAAACCATCTGTGATACTTGATGATTATCACATACGGTTTTTAATAGAACCGTCTGTGATCATTCCTGAGCGGTTCTAGTTACAAACCGTATGTGATAGCGATGATATCACGAGCGGTTTTTAATAGAACCGTGCAGGAATGATCACCGACGGTTCTATTAAAAAACCGTCTGTGATATGTGTGTATCATAGACGATTCATAATAAGAACCGTCTGTGATAGGCTATGCCCGGTCCTGATAGACCTAATACAGACGGTTCCTTTTGAACCGTCTATAATGAGGCGTCTGCTATTGCACGTTTTGTAGTAGTGTATCAGATCATGTATAGGTCTCCGGACTAGTTCCAGGCTGATAAGGCGAGACCGGGAGTCTTAAGTAAGGTAGTGTTCCTTGTAAAAATTCAGACTGCAAGAAATCTTTGCACGAGTAAAAGTGTAAAAAGTAGTGACATGCTCGCACTAACATTCATGAGTTGAAGTTTTGAAATGAAAGCGCTGAAGAGACATGACAGTTCCACGACGGATGAGGCCGTGCTGGCCCCTGCTGCATTTGCGCCCGCGCGCGCGAGACTGAACTGGTCCAAGATGCCTCTTGCAATTTTGTTCGGAAAGTTACCATGAGGGCTAGCTAGAGCTAGAAAAGACACTCTGTTGCAACTCTTTCGGTATCAACTCCCCACTGACTCCGATCCATCTCGACTTCTTGCACGGGTGGTTGAGTAGTACGGAACAACTCTTTCTTTCTGGTCACATTTCCTACTGTACGGCCGGCGAGGATCGTTTGATTCGTTTTTGCACAGGTCAGGTGATAGATATCAACTATGAAAGTCGAGACGAATCACACGTGAAGCTGTACACAGTACACATATCTTCTTGAACGGATGGCATCTTGAGTTCACTGGGAAAAAACTACAATAACTGTAAGTGTTTTTCATGCAGATATATATGCATTTTATTTTGTCCTGGACGTATATAGTAGCTATCAGCATTCATTCCCGTAGCTTCGCTTACAAGTGCAGCAAGAGCTAGCTACGTTCACCGGTACTTCCTGCACATGGAGCGGTTTCTACGTACTGCAAGTTCTGAAGATTGGACATTTGTCATTTGATGGAGGAGCACTATGAATACGTACCAGATATACCCAGTCCTCACACAAAGCCCATCTGTTTGATGCCTCGCACGTACAGGCATTTTGCTTCCAATTAACGCAAGGGAAAAAGCTAAAGCTTGGAACTAATCATGCATGAACGAAACATGGCACTACTTGGAGATCAGAAAGCCCATAATGCGCGTGCACACGAGTAAGAACAAGGAGAGAAACAACAAAGGAGGCTTGCCACTGAATCAACCGCGATGGGCATGCAGTGTGCAGTGGTTGAGGGATCACATCGGCTCGTCTTTGGTACGCACGGACGAGCGCGAGGAGAAATCACGAGAGGGAGAGCACAAGTAGATACATGTACATTAGCTAGCTACCTAGTGTGAGCACCTAGTGTGAGCATGTGCAGTGGTGTAGTTAGGTCTTGGACAGCTAGAGCAATGATCCGAGGCCTACGATTAAAATCCTATAGAAAATCTCTTGAAAAACACCAAAAATACAAATTCAGCTCAAAAATAGCTGGTCAGGCCCGAGGCTTAGACCATAGCTAGCTCCGCACTGCATGCCAGTGTGTGTGACCACTGCAATGCGGTACAAGAGGAAAATTGCTCACCAGCTTGTTAGTCGTAATGTGCCGTTTTGCACTCCTAACGCACGTATTCCGTGAAAGTGTCGGTAGAGGCTTCTGTTTTCTCTGTATGTTCTTGTAAATAGGACACATGCCACTGGGCCGGCCGGACGTGTACGTAGTTAGTACATGGTTGTTCTCTCTCCTTTTTCAGTTTTTCTTTCTGGTGTAGTAGTAGTACCTGTACTTGCCATGACATGTCGCGCGGGGCCCGGCGCATTAATGGCACGAGCCACGAAAGACGTGCACATGACCCGTATGGTGCACGCTTCGATCGATCAGGGGGGAGGGCGTCGCGTGATGCACGTACGGTTCATGCTACGTGTTGTCGCGTTTCCTCTATTCTGCATGGCCCATGCATTGTTGCAGTCCCACTCGATGTTCTTGTCCGAAATCCCTCCCCTTTTTCTTGTCGATCTTCGGCCAAACAAATTCAAGTCTCGATCAGCCTTTTTATCTCGGTGTCGATCGAGTGCAATGGCAAGTTCAAATATGTGCTAAACTAACAATGCAAAATGCAAAGCTAGCCAGTGCAAGAACTGGATCCAAGCAGAAAGCCAGAGTAAACAAGGTACATCCTTTTTCAGATAGCCTACGTATCCTTAATTTGCCAGAAAGCTTTGATGAACGTTGATAATTACGGAAGACCACCTACTCTGATTAATTACAACTACAATCTTTTTAGGGAAGCTAACTAATTGTGTCCTCAAGAATACGTACGTACAGAGACCTTCTGTTTGTTGCAGTTCCTGTTCCTTGTCTTTCTCCTTGGCAGGGTATACAGAGGATCCCAAATCTTGATATTTTTGTCAAAGGTGAATGAATGGTACATTGCTTCTTATATCAAATAGCAAGATAACGCTTGTTTTCTGCGGGGCACATGGTAACTAAGAACAGTACATGCTAAAGCGTATAGACTATTTAAGGCTCGAGTACACATATAGATGCGATGGATCAGAATTCAGAACATATGCACCATTAGCTAGACGAATTGATACTAGTCTAAATGGTAGCTGCTGCCATGTAGTTTGGAGAAAGAAAGCACTTACGGGCTTGCTGATAGAACAGTGAAGTTTTACTCATGCAAACACACACACTCCACACAGGCATGCCTGCAAAGATGCGGTCTCACACCCGGTACAAGAGTTCCCAGAATTAACCATGCATAGGGCTCAACCCCATCACACAAGTCTTCTCTCATAGTGCAGGGGTGAAAGTACCAAAATGCCCTCCAGTCACCTCATCAACCTTGGGTCCTCACTTGAGCCACTCACTTTTGAAGTAACCTATGTAACATGCTGCTCACACGCCTAGGTTAGATAGGGTCCTAGCTTAGCTAGGGCTCAACTGCATGCACAGGTTTAGGTCCAACTTTTCCTCTCCGTGCTTTTAATCTGCCAGCCCTTAGATGTAGCCCTTGCATGCATGCATGCATGCATTTGGCATATTGCTCTCTCTCTCCTCTTCTTTATAACCAAGTACTACTAATGCTCGAGCCTGTGTGAAGTGAGAGCCTCCAGGAATCAGTTCAGGGAGAGAGAGATGGGGCACCACTCCTGCTGCAACAAGCAGAAGGTCAGGAGGGGCCTGTGGTCACCAGAGGAAGACGAAAAGCTCGTCAAGTACATCTCCACACATGGCCATGGCTGCTGGAGCTCAGTCCCAAGACAAGCTGGTACGTGTACATACACATGTGGCGTTCGATCTGTTACTTCAGTAGTTCAGTGTACTTCAGTTTATGCATTGCTGCATATGCGTGTGCTCGATGTGCATGCATGCAGGGCTGCAGAGGTGTGGCAAGAGCTGCAGGCTGAGGTGGATCAACTACCTGAGGCCGGACCTGAAGAGGGGAAGCTTCTCGCAGCAGGAGGAGGCCCTCATCATTGAGCTCCACAGGGTGCTAGGGAACAGGTAATCCTTGGCCGGGCCGGCCCTACATGCAAATCAGCTATGCATGCGTGTAAGGCTGTAACTCCTGTATGACGGTTGCTTATCTGTGCATGCATGACCTATATGTGAGTAATGCACAGTCACATTAACTTGCTTAGGACAAGGTAAGGGACACAAATGGCAACTTGAGCTATCTAATTGTGTATCATTGTGCTTTACTACGCTGCAGGTGGGCCCAGATAGCCAAGCATCTGCCTGGTAGAACGGACAATGAGGTGAAGAACTTTTGGAACTCCACCATCAAGAAGAAGCTCATATCTCAGGCTGTGGGCAGCCTCCACCCCGGTAACATCCCTTCCCCTGCAGGTAATTAAAACCCGTATTACATTTGACACTTCTTTCTGTAAGCATGCCACTTATCATACCTCTCTATCTTTCTTTTTTTTGTATATGGCATAAAATTGGAGGGCCCAATAATTTTCCATTTGGAAAGAACAAATTAATCAGCTGGCACATTAATTAATCAGCTGGCACCAAACGTGTAGTACTAAGTACTTACTCGAATTCTGTTGCATTGCTCCAGACTTGTACTACAACATTCTGGATGGGGCAGGACAAGGCATCGCAGCTGCGGGGTGCACATCACTGAACGCGGTGGACAATGCAGCTCAAGCAGTCACGCAGTCTCCTCCTCCATCTTCCGTGCACAACTCCGTGGCGGCATGGGCCAATTTCAGCTCTCAGCCACTGTTCCTCCCCGACCACGCCGTCCACGGCAGCGATATCCAGTACGCCGTCGACGGGGAGTTCATCAGGCTGTGTCGCGCCGCGGATGCTTACCCGGAGCACGGCGCTGATGACATCGCAAGCCAGTGCAAACCAAGTGATCTCGTAGCTCAAGAAGGCGCGGCTCGGAGCTGCCTTCCGGTGTTTGTTCAACCGAAGGGCGCCGGCGCTTTCGTGGCCGAGCCGGTCATAGGTCCCGTGGCAGATTTCATGGATGCCATCCTGGGGTCGTCGTCGACGTCGGCGGCCAGTGCTTCCTCTGTCGACAGCTTCTCGGCGAACACCGGCATGCAACCCCATTGGATTCCCTGAATTAATGTTTGGGGTATTTCGGTATAGGTATGGGTTGATCTAGTTTGCATCCTTAATTTCAGAAGACTCAAGTTTCTTACAATATATAATTAATTAATTTATGAAATAATCATACACTCGTGTCTCTTAGAATATATTGCATAAGTTACGTGTAAATATATTTATTATATATAATGTGTAGGAATGATAAGTATATAATTGGTGTTAGAAGACTCAGAAGTACTTGAAACTTATGATTAGCTCTATATATATATATATATATATATATATATATATATATATATATATATATATATATATATATATATATATATATATATATATATATATATATATATATATATATATATATATATATATGTGTGTGTGTGGGGCGTGCACTTGATGAATTAAGAAAATTGCATCCTAGTTCTCTAAACTTATGAGGTTGTACTACCTAGCTCCTTAAACTTATATTTTACTTGTAGCTCACGAGCCAGTGCAACCATGCCAGTAGCCAAGTCAGCGAAATCTGTTAGCAAACAGAGGATTGGAGTTGTGGTCCAAACGGAAGCAAGTTTAAGGAGTCCACAGAGTAAAATGCAAGTTAAGAGAGCTAGGTAGCACAACCTCACAAATTTAGGGAGGTACGGTGCAATTTTCTTATGAATTAATGTGTATTATCATTGATGAAAATGTACTTGTAGTTTGCACGCATAGGCGTGAAGAATAAATGAGCAGTGGTGGACCCAACAGGGGGGCTAAGGGGGTATAGCACCCCCTACGCCTGACCGGACCATGGGTACCCCCAAGCACCCCCATCTATCCGGCGACATAGCTTGAAGCTTAGTTGCTTTGGGGTAGAAGAAGAACAGGAAAATGATTTAGACCGGAATTCCCTTGTATGGGTTGCGTCAAGTCAAGTTAGTCGTTGCTGTGCTGGGCCAACTGGCCAAGCCCACCAAACTCATCTATCCCATCCTGACTCTACTCTATCTTCCCATCAGGCATCGAGTCCTATTCCAAATCCTAACCAATTCCCCAATCCACATCATGGCGAACCCTAGTGACTAGCACCGCGGCCGGTGTGCGGGCATGGGCTTGGGCGTGCCGGACGGCTCACACAGGCATAGGGTGACGGCAACCAGGTTGCACTGCGTGGCACAAACCTATGTGCAGTCTGGCGTGCAAGACAAAGAGATAAGGCGATGCCGACAATCGAAAGCTAAAGCTCACAGACGGCCAGTAGGCGGAGGCAACGTCCCATTAGTACCCCTAAATTTTAGTCTTTGGTCCACCATTGTATATGAGCTGCACAAACTACACTCCAATTAATCGTCCTTCATCATTGCTTCCTTCAATGAATGACTTAAAATCATCGAGGAAAAAGCTCCTGAAAATGTACTTGTACAGCACAGTACCCACAAAAATAGTGATATAGATACATCTCTCAATCTCAACGTGTGTACTAGTTACTAGGCAGCAAAACGCGCTTCGCTGCTTTCGTATAGTGGGTGTTCATAGTATGAACAAATAGCTAAATTATTTCAGGAGACGGTGCGATGATGTATTCTTTGAGAATTCGTAATCTCTAAACATATGCGCATGTGATGCAGTAAGAGTCATTGAGTGAGCAATAGTTGCAACGTGGGATATGAAACATACTATGAAAAGCGTGGATAAAGGATCAAAATCTGACTACTGCCTAAGGATCCTAGAATCTATCATATTCATAAGTAAACATCACGAATGATAGCAGGGAAACACGGCCTTGTAGATTACGAAGAGCACGAGTCTAGTTATAGCATATACACACGGATGTGCGCGAATGCTTTGAAGTACGATATAATCTGATCGGTACGTAGCTTGGTCTGGACATGATGTTCAGGACAGCAGGAGGTAGAGTGCCAGTAGCACAGCACACATTATAGAGTGAACAAAATCATTACAGGCTGCATGGCTACAGTTTGTTCTACAGTGTGCCGGCTCGGCAAGGCCAAAAACTTGTGAAGGTAGAGGTGTGGTCTGTTCTCGTCGTTGTCACTGTCTGTTCAAAAATATGAAAAAGAGATGATGTTAGTTGGGCGAGAACGTAAAATTCCGTACCGCAAGAAATCGAAATGAAGTATGTCACTGGGAATGAATGCATTTACTGATTGTATCGATCAGGGTGTTTTGCTAGGTTGCTAACTGTGTTATGTACATGATTGAACTATCATATTCTATTAGGGAATTGTTGAGAGGGGGAATTCAGTGGTAGGCAAAAATGAGCGTAGGAAAGAATGTAATTAAGTATTAGGGAAAATTAGTTCAGTAATATCACGTTCAGTCGTATTTAGAGGAATGACACTTCGTTCGTCTTGGACTGAAAAATAACATCACGAACATCGCAAAATTAGACGAATGACATTCTAACTTTTTCTAGAATTTTTTAAATATAGAAATTGAGTTCAAAAAATTAGCAATTTTTTTGTGGAGTCTCCCGACATAGTTTAATTGCTTGTGTATTTTTTAAAAAACTTTATACATTCTGATTTTGTCTCTAAAATTCATTTAAGTATACTGTTTGTAGAAATTTTATAATATAGAAAATAAGGTCCAAATATTATGAATTTTGTTTTTCAGGCTCCTTACATAGTGTACTTGATTGTGTAATTTTTTATAATTTTTAAAAATTAATTAATACAATTTCATAATGTCCTTACATTATGAAATATTAGACTCCTCATAGAGTGGATATTATAAAATTGCATTACTTAATTTTGTAAAATTCCAAACAAATTACACAATCAAGCCCACTATTTAAGGAGCCTAAAAAACAAAATTCATAATTTTTGGACCTCATTTTCTATATTAGGAAATTCCTACAAATAATATACTTAAATAAATTTTAGAGACAAAATCAGAACGTATAAAGTTTAAAAAAAAACACAAGCAATTAAACTATGTCGGGAGACTCCACAAAAAAAGTAATAATTTTTTGAGCTAAGTTTCTATATTTAAATTTTTTTTGGAAAAAGTCAGGATGTCATTCGTCTAATTTTGCGATATTCGCGATGTTATTTTCCAACCCGAGACAAACGGAGTGTCATTCCTCCTATTAAGCTCTAACGCGATGTCTCTGAGCTAATTGCTCCTAAGTATATGGTTCTTGGGATTACGAATGTGAATGCGGTAGCAAAGTAGGAAGCATAACCGAAAGCGAAATGCATTTGTACGGTAACAAAGTAATCAGTCTGTGACAGTGTTGAGGTAAAACTTAGACATTGTATCTGACTATCTTATACCATATGGTATTGTAACAGAGACATGTTTGGGGTTGTACATGGTTTCGTTAAATATAAACAGCCTAAGAAGGGCAAGGTGTTATTTTGATGACCATGAGGTTCAGGAAAATGGTATGAAAAGTTGTGTTCTTGTTGCAGATGTAGTGCTCCTATAGGCATGTGAAATAAAATTAGTGCGAACTAATCTAAACATTTGTTAGCAGTTCTCTAGATGTGCAGTTTTCCCTGAAGAACCTAGAATACTGAGTATAGCAGCAACCATGTATGTGGTGTGTCGAAGACATGATGAAATGAATAATTTATGCAACGATAGCACAATCGATGAACCGAAGGCATGTTCTTGCAGGCATGTACAGCAGGGGGAAAAAGATACATAAGGCATTAACAGACGGTAGGATAATGTAATCCTTAATATAGTATTGCAGTAAAAAGATGTACGGAGATGGAAAAGGTATTTAACTATTTTGTCATCGATCTATGTACCGCTGTTTGTACCACCGTGTGTACTTTAGGCGAGACACAGATAAACGTCACAAAAGGCAGATCATGTTGGTGTACGGTTGTTTAGTATATACATAACTTTTTTGCATAGTTGTGGTGAGCACAGAGAGGTAAATCTCGTCGAACGGAATGGCTAAAACAAGAAAATAAATTCTCTGGGACCCCTCCTCTCCGTGAGGCCCCCTCCATCCCCCTCCATTTCACCCCACCCCTCTGATCCAACGGCCCTGAGGGAGGGGCTTCACGGAGGCCCTCCCCCATAGGATTTCCTTCCCTAAAACAATAATAAATGGTTACTGTGTGCATACACAATACCTCATGTTCTAGTAGTTGTCTGGCCCATCCATGTCTAGCTTCCTGATAGTTGAGGATTTCTTGTTCTGCTGTATGTTACTGTGAGCAAGGGAAAGTAGTATGTGATGCGCTAAAATACAGTAAGGTGTAATGGTTTGATTTGAATGTAAACAGTCAGAACAGATACCTCGTGGCATCTTCAGCACTTAGAGGAAAGGGTATGTGTCGAAGGCACCAAAGAATCCAGGCGAGGTTGGGCGGCCGCTGAGGTAGCCACCGTAACCCCCCCCCGGGCGCTGCGGCAGCAACCCCGACCAATGGGCGGTGTGGGCGTCTTGATGGCGTCCCCATTCTATTTCCCAATTTCTAACCTAGGCGTGGCGTCAAGACGGCGGCGGCAAGACGCGGGCGGCGACGCAGTGAGGTGAAGAAATTTGAAAGCGGCCTACATGGCGGGCGGCACGCAATGGCAGAGACCGTAGGGTGAAAGCGGCGTCGAGCGGCGGCAGAAGCGAAAGGCTGCAGCGGCAGACACCAGCGTGGGCGCCAGCGTGGGCGTGTGGTGGAAGCGATGGGGCGAGGAGCCAATCTAGGTGGTGAGCCGAATTGCCAATCTGCGATGAAGTGTGAGGTGAGACCGTGAGAATTTTATATTGTAGATGCAGACTTTGTATATCTGACTTTCCTCTGAATTGCTCACTAATGCGTCTGCAGATAAGATGAGCGGATGTAAATTAACAATCTTAATTCTAAAGATTTCATTCTAGATTGATGACTTGTGCTCTTTGTTGTTTCCTTCAAAACAATCTTGATGTGTTAATCTCATGAGACTAGCATGACGAAAATGACGAAATTCCACCGAATCAAAATTCGGACAAGCAACGATTACGAAAGTTCGCACCGGTTGAGATCGACCAATGCTTGGAGGAACAATATGGGCCCGAGACGAGTAGTTTGCGTTGCAACCATTGCGATCTTTTGTTTCTTTTCTTTGTTATTTATAGCCACTTGAAGTTTACAGTTTGAGTTGGTTTGAATAGGTATAGTACTCGAAACCTCTTACGCTTCGACGAAGAAAGCGAGTTCGACTTTGACTCTTAAGCTGAAACAAACTCGACTCATTAAGCTATACTAGCTAACATCTATCAAACAAAGAATTAACATCGAATTGCTTATGAAACTTGCTATCCGACTAACAAACAGAAACGGCAAACTTTGACACAACTAGTTTAATTTAATAGAAATGCCTAAAAAAATTGTCATGACCTTCAGTAGGTTCATCATCTCACAACACCCTGCTAAAGGTTTTGTTATGGTATATATTTCCCCATTATTTGTAGTATTGTTTTCTATTCTTAATTTGTATATGGAGATCAAAGTTTCTATCCAATCAACTAATTCAGCAAGTAGGCATGCATGTATGTATAACAACCTGGGAGTCCGAATCCCTAAATATTGAACAGTATATGATCCAATAATTCATGGGATGGTAACACATATGTTTTCTTGTGCTGGTAGATTCAGAAAAGATACACGATTGCGCTGCGAGGCCAGAGGGGGGCGCGGGGGGCGGTGTCGATGAAGCGGTCAGTAAGTACTTGCATGGTGTTCCCTTTGAATTGTTCTTTTAGGATTTATACTAAGCAATCATCCTAAACCATGATCACAATTTCATAAGAACCATGAAAAGATGTACATGGAGTAATATGAGTGCTTAATGCGTCTAGGATGTTTGAGTATTCCAAAAGGATTCATTTTATTAGTTATTGAGCGCTTTTCTCTAAAAAAGACTTTAGTTGAACAAAAGCTCAACGCAATGCTTCAAGCCATCGAGCGAGGACCGAGCGACCAAACCCTAGCGATGCACGTCGAGGCGGTGTTCGGCGAGGAAGTGACACCGCCATACCTAAGATTTAATCCTGGGTCCACCACTGGTATGTGTTCTGTAGCCGCGCGTTTCTGACTAGTCAGTGGCAGCAAAGGTTTCTTTTTTATTTGCGTGCAGAAAGAAAAACAGGAACTAATTCCAAAATACAGGGACCGATTCCCTTGTCGTGCCTAGAACGCTCACGTAACAATACGAAACACAAGCTGCAAGAGCCCTGTGAACAAAAAGTGGTGCAGCAAGAACGTAGCATACAACTGGACGAAATGGAAGTAGCAAAGTGAAAGAAGGAACCGGGCGAAATGGAGATAGCGAACCGAACGAAGGAAGTAGTCAGAAGGAAAGGAAGCATACTGTATAGGTATGGAACGTCTGCTCGAAAGAGCGCACACAACGCGACCGCAAATAGCCATGAGAATACACCGAAAGCACAACCATCCGCACGATAGCACAACGACAGACAAGCCAGGCAGCAAACCGAAAAGCGAAGCGAGACATGTATGGGAAGCTTGTCACGACTGCAAAGTCGTTCCTTCCGTCCGTGTTGATGCCTCTGCTCGTATCACCATGGATACATACTTGTCAATTTTCTTAGTTCAACACCCACTTTCCATTTTATCGACTTACCCACTTTTTATTTTATCGACTTACCATCCGTAGTAGAAAAGCCCCAAAATAGTGCAACGAGGTCCCTATGGACCAAAGGTCCTTAAGAAAACAACACTATGTGAGAGCCAAAATGATAAGTAAGGGATAAAATGGTTATGCACAGGCCAAGAGATAAGGGCAACCGAAGACACCACCCCCATCAGCCATCTCCCCCACATAAAGCCATCCTTCCCTTCACTGCTACTCACAAAGCCTCATAGAAAGCCACCACCATTTCATTCTTCAGCCGAAGGCCAACACCATAACAAACCCCTATTCCTTTTCTCCAACCAAGAGCAGCAACACAGAACAAGCAAAACCAAACAAGAGCAAGCAAAGCCACCATCATCCCCCCACTGCCAACCAGAGCAAGCCACAACCCACCAATATCACCATCCAAAGCCAAACATAGAGAGTGGTGAAGGAGGAGAGGAGCAAGGGTGAAGGGGAAGCCAACATAACGTGGACAACATCCGACCGCGAAAGGAAGAAAAAGCAAGAAGAAAAGGAAACCACCTTTGTAGGTAAGACGACGTCGGTCGTTCACGTAGGGGTTGGCAGCAGCAGACACAACGCAAACATGCAAACCCCTTTAGAAATACGGACCAACACAAAGGCCGACAACACAACCTACAGAAGCACTGAAGAATCAAAAGCGGTATAGCAAGAACAAACCAGACGAAAATGAAATAAAGAAGAGCTAAGAAGGAAAGTAAACAACCTGTGTAGGTAAGATGACGGCGATCGGGCACGCAGTCCGCTCAAGCAACAGACACAACGGGAAGCTGCAACCCCCCACGAAATCAAGGCCGGCACATCAACAACAGGACAAGTCAATGATCGAAGCAGTCAGAACGAGAATGAGAAGTAAATCACCCACCTTGGATAGCGAAGGCCCGCACGGTAGCAAACACAGCATGAACCGACTGAACCACGGTGGACCGAGAGGATGGCCGCACGCGCTATGCTATGCATAGAAGACAGGAAAAACCCGGAATGAAGATCCAATGAAATTAAAGGTGGCATAGTAAGAACAAAGATCACGCATGGGAAAGCAAGAAGTACCGAGGAGAAAAGGAGACAACCTGTGTAGGCAGTAGGACAAGGAGAACCTACAAGTCCCTCCAGAGAAACAGGATGAACACAGGAACAATGGGGCAAATAGATGACCGCACTACAGGGAAGACGATGGCGGTCGGGAACGTACGGGCTCGCAGCACCAGACTAAACGACAACCTGCAAACCCCCAAAGAACTAAGCACCGACACGAGAACAACCGGCCAAATCGATGAGCGAAGCCTAAAGGAGGTGACCGAGGAGGAAATCGACAACGCTGGATAGCGAAGGCACCGAACGGAACAAGAAAAACAGCTGTGGAGAGGAAGACAAGGAGGTGACGCTTGGGTTTGCGAAGGGAATGAATGGGAGAATCTTTTTTTTTATTTGGCCCCCTAGCGCCATGCAAATGAAAAAAATAACCCTCTTGCCACCGTTTTTGCAAAACTAGCCCTCAAACGAGCGCGGAATCACCGTGGAGCTGACACGTGGCCCTTCCACGCTCGGTGACCGCGGAAGGCAGTCGGCCAGCGCGGCATTGAGCGGCAGCCGCGGGAGGGCGCGTGTGCCGGCTACTTTCCGCGCCCGATGACCACGGGAAGAGGCCCTTCTGCGCTCCCCCACCGCGGAAGGTTCCGCGCTCCGCCACGCGCCATCGCTCCGGTCCGCCGCCACACTTGCGCGCTCGTGGCGCAAAATCCTGTTGGCGGCGTGGAACGGTGATTCCGCGCTCGTTTGGGAGTTAGTTTTGCAAAAACGATGGTGAGAGAGCTATTTTTGTATCTGCATGGTGCTGAGGGTTAAATAAAAAAAATCCGAATGGGACACAACACAACCGCGGCAAGAAAGACAGGGAATCGAGAGTAGCGCCCGGAAGGAACGGGAAGGCGAGATAGTCGAGCTTTCTTGGGAAGCGTGACCCTCGCACAGTCCATCATCAAGAACCCATCCCACGTGGACCAAGCGCATAGACAGCCAGCGCATCTCCGATACGCTACAGGGCCGGGTCCAGCCGCTTGGGCGATAAACGAGAGGCGACGCAGGTGTGAAACTGGTGGGGGCGCACAACCTGCTCGGAAGACTCCGTGTGACCGGGAAATCGACAGCAGCACGCAGGCCGCAGCAGCCGGTCTGCGCGTAGATGCAGCGAATCCTCAGGACGCGTGGCAACACACGATTGAAGGACTAATCGTATGGAATGCAGGGCTTGTTAGGAAAACAATAATTTCGCATAGGTTTTTTTTATAGGAAACAACCCGCTTGCGTCCACGGCCCACAGGGGAGAATTGCGCGTGCGTGCACGCAGGCAGCATATCGGTTTTGAGGCCAAATTGGTTTTGGTTTTATGCCGGCGTCGATTGCCAACAAATGGGCCAAGAAAACGTACTGATTGGGCTTCAAAGAGTCCTGTGCTTTAGGAATTAGGATTGGTGCCACACGCATGGGGGCCACACGCATGGCAGGTTTGCGCTACGACCAATTTTCGGTATGTATGTAGTAGGACCACCACACGTCCACACGTACATACGTCATGAAGCAAAGAATAAACGTACGTTACGCAACGAAGCGTCGGTACGTGTTCAGATCAATCAAGGACCTTGGAACATGCAGAAATTTTATTTAGTTCTCATATAAATCGAAAATACTTCCTATGCTCCAAACGACACCTAAATATTTGATTGGTTTGTACACAACCATGCACAAACAGAGGCGCAAACAAAAGGGCACAGTCGTGTACATAGAACAAGAGGTTGCAGATCGTCACAAGCACATTTACTATTGGTACCGTACGAGATATATACTAGTGTGTATGATTCATCTGTCAGTGCAGCATGTGTTGCTCGTCGGGGCCGAGCGGCTCCACCTCGCAGGTCGGGATGCCCTCGGCGGGCAGCTTGGGGAATCCCTTGAGCGTGCAGGCCTCCTCGCAGCTCTTGACGCACGCCTTCTCCCTGCACTTGCCCTCGCACTGCTCCATGTTCGGGATGTGCGTCCGCATGCACAGCTTCATGCACTCGCAGATGCAGTTCTGCCCCGCCTCCGCGCGCTCCACCGCGGCCATCATCGCCGCCGCGCACGCCAACGCCACCGTCGTCCTCGCTGGTCTCGCTGCCATCATGTTGCTGCAGATTGCTTGATTTCTAGCTCTCAGCTCCTTGATGCGTACCGGCTGTCTGGCCTGTCGGTTTGGTTTCGCGCGGTTTTGGCTTTCAAGTTCCAAGGCTACCTAGCTAGTGCCAGATGCAACGTACGTATATATGCGTGCGGTGTGTTTCCGTTGCTAACGTACTGTGCTTAATTGGTAAGCGGTTTCTGTCGTGCTAATTAAAGGTGTCGTGGATGACAGGTGCTTGTATATAAACTATAGCTTAATTTGTTCGTTGGTAGGCCTTGAAAAGCGGCATCGAATGGTTAATCACGGAAGTGCCTAATAATAGCGTTTCTGGAAACACTGGTATGGCCGGGCACTGCAGGGCAATGTCAGACTGTTTTTTCTTCGAGACGAGGACAATGTTATACTGATTATATATTGATAGATGCTCCAGGTAATAACTATTTAGCACTAGGTACCAACGTACCGCAATTCATGACAAACGTACGTACGGTGCGATAATTTGACCGCTTTGTGTTGAAACGCCCATCGATTTTCATTACGCATATTGAGTTGCATCATAAGACAAATAGACTATATATCTAGTAACGAATGTGCTAGCCACGTCTCCTTTGACACACAAAGTCAAACAAGGTATGTAGTGCATTGAACGTAGCAAAATCAGAGGAGGGGGAAAAAGAAGACCGAACCCAACAATCGAACGTCTCTAACTGAAAATATCAATCGATGAAACTTCTCGACGGTAAGTCGGTAGCTCTGATTAATATGCGCAAGTCATCATGTTAGTAGTAGTATGTCGGAGTAACAGTAGAAACACGAATAATTATCAGCACTAGTTTGTTCGTTCGTGAGAGTGCATGGCATCTTGATCTGAAGTGCAACACGAGGCCCCCGGCCCGAGGCAATCGATGGCTTGGTCGGGTACGGAAATTGCATGCTAAGCCAATCACAGGAATCAGAAACGGTACTGGGTGGATTAGGTCGCGGGAAGAGATCGCCCGAAAGCCGTGGTATGGACCAATTCCAGCGTGCATGGTCCAGACGCGCGTTTGCAACTCTGCTCTGCATGAGGAGACGATCGAAGCGCGCGAGCGACCGCCGACCGACCAGCCTCTGTTGCGCGCGCCGAGGTGGCCCATCGAGCCAGGCGCGCGGGGGCTAAAATTAGCCTTTTTCCGCGCGCGCGGGGCCGGTGGATCCGGCGAGGCTGCCGGCTGCCGCCTCCTGCCGCGCGCGGTGGATCGATCCGGCTGTGCGATCGATGGAGAGGCACCACCAACTAACTACTGCTAACTGGCTAGCCCCTCACATGATCTCTGAGGAGGACTCACATGGGGTGCTGTCTGGTATTTCAGATGGTCGCTTAGTGGCCTGCCTCGCCTCCCAATTATGCGCTCCGCACGAACACATAGGCGCATGAAGCTGTGCGCGCTCGTCCTCCGTGTCCTCGTGTCTACAAGATTTAGGTTAGGCAAGCACACTAAATGCCGCTGAGCCTGAGCGTGAAAATGGCCGGCCGGAGACGAGGGGGATTTGCGCTCCGTACGTGCCCCTACCTTGGTGCTCAAACCGCACGGCAGGACTGAGTGGTCAAAAATCGCCATCTTAAATTTAGATGTACTTTGATGGAGTATACGTGGATGGGTAGAGCATATGTCCGCACACAAGGAGATCTCGTGAGATTCTTGATTGTCTAAGAAAGGTACGCTAGCCAATTGTTAGCTAGTGCAACCATCAAGGTTCATAAACTACAGGTGACACGTTCTAATCCCGAAAAATTATAATAGAAAAGCAAATAAATACCCTATATAAATCTATAGTTAGTTAAAATCAAACTTTGATCGTCAGCTAGACAGTCGCAGCGACACGTTGTTGAGTAATCGATTCGGAACCTTTATTAGAGACAGTGGATTGGGTGTCAAACATGGGCGATCAATTACCGAAAGACGACAACGACAGTTTGCTGAAGCAGTACTTAACTTTCCCCTCAAATCTGTGCAGGTAAAAAAAGAGCCTCTCTCTACACGTAAAGCGGGCCCGGCCTGAAAATACATAAACTATGTGCGCCCAGCCCATTTCAGTCCATTTTCCTCCCCTCCATTTCAACTCTTTCTCCCTTCGTTCGTACACCTCTCTCTCTCTCTCTCTCTCTCCCCAACACCCGTCCACCTATCCGGCGAAGCCGATGGCCGCGAACTCCGGCGACGAAGCCCCGATGCCCAATCCCCTCCCGGCCGCGCTCGTATCTAACCTCCAGTCCGTACTCGCTGCCCGCCGCCCGCCTGCTGCCGAGGACGCCGGCGCCACCGCCGCCGAGACCTCAGCCCCGGAGGCGGAGGCTGTGGGTGATCCGGCGGCTGATGACGCGCCATCGAAGCCTGCCGTCCTTCTGACCTGCGCCGGCGGGATCCGGTCGCCTGGTCTCGCGGCGCTCGTCGACACCCTCGTCGCCGGCGGCCGCTGCGACGTCCACGTATGCGCCCCCGAATCGTACGTCCCCCAATCCAAACACCCGAATTCTTGATTTCTCATTTTTCTTGTGACCTCAGAAGATTCTCTGTTTTGGCTGGATTCGTTGTGAACTCACTAAACTAACTCATCCATTCCACCGGTGGTTCTAAGAGCAACCAACTTATAATCTTTTCTTGATTTGAAGGGACAAGCCTGTCTGCGGCCACTCCATCACCATCCGCGAGACCGTTGCAGCGACATCCGTGGAGTTCACAGGGGCGAAAGCTTTCGAGATATCCGGTGAGGGTTCTTCATCCATCTGTGCTCCATTTGGATCATACCATTCCTCTGCGATTGACTATTGTTGAGTTTTTGTCTTTGCTGATTTTGCTGATTGTTAATGTAGGGACACCGGTGGATTGCGTCTCATTGGCATTATCTGGGAGGCTGTTTTCTTGGTCGGCACCTGCTTTGGTATTGTGCTTGTTAGCTATGTTTAGGAAGTGAATTTCCGATTTCCTAACCTTGTTATTATTGAGGATGACTTCAATTGGTTTGCAGGTGATCAGTGGTATCAATGCAGGGCCGAATTGCGGTTATGAGATGTATGCTCGTTTCAGAAGTGATCCATTTATAGTCTGCTTTCTATTTTGTTGTGTAATTTATTGCAAATTTGTGTAGGTTCCACTCTTCTGCCATTGCTGCTGCAAGGGAGGCCTTAATTTATGGGGTACCGTCAATTGCGATTTCATTGAATTGGTGGGTATTCGTGTAGTCATGTTAAAATTGTATTTAAAATCTGCTCCATCATTACTAGTATGATTGGTTCACACAATAACATGAGCTAACAATATGTGGTGGATATATGCAACTAGGAAGAAGGATGAAACCAAAGACAGTGACTTCAAGGATGCAGCTGAGGTGTGTTTGCCATTGATACATGCTGCCTTGGCAGACATTGAAAAAGGAACTTTCCTCAGAGGGTGCCTGCTGAATATTGGGGTTCCAAGCTCGCCGATTGCAAATAAGGTTATTTTGTGAACGGACAAAATATAGCACCATAGCTGTAGAAGTACATGAGCTTCTTTTACTTGTTGTCCACCTTGAAATTTAGTTATAAACATACTGGACCATGTTATTGCTATTGGCTAGATCAATACATATAATGATTAATTTAAGAGCATGATACACTACTTCGATTTCCTTGAGTGGCTAGTCTTAAGGGCAAACAAACGAGATTCTACATTACTAATGTAGAACGTAAGCTGTTTGCTATGTTGTCGGAGAACAAGTTTTTGAAAGCGTTGAGCCATCTGAAGGCAGCCTGCACCTCACCGAGGATTGAAGTTTGAAGTTTGAACCATCTTTTGCCAAAAAAAAGGGCTCTATCGTGTCACCTCTGGTTATCTCTCTTCTGCTATTGACTTACTGTATAATAACATACTAATGTGTATCTGTCTATCTGATTCTTCAATTTGAAATTTCCTCAAGTATCATGGTCATATGTTAGCTTGTCTTTGGCTTCATCCTTTAGTATAAACAATAAAGAAAACAGTTGTTTTCATTATGCTGCAGCTTGCCCGTTTGCAAAGCACTGGCTCAATCTTTCTTCTCTTCCAAATACTCTGTAATATGTCATGCATTTTTTCCCAAACTTCGAAATGGTCACATGGGTTCATCGTTGCTTGTCTGCATCATGAGTTCATGACTTGGACTTCAAATGCTGAGCTGTGCAGAATGCTTAACCATGTTGGTATGGTACAAGTGCAACCATATGCCTCAAGCTTTCTTCATTAAGTATATACTGATTTTACTTGTAAGGTCATGGAAATGTCTGCACAGCAAATCACCCTTACTCATGGGAGGAACAGTGATAATTGTTTAGATCTTGATAACCGGTTCACTTTGATATCTTGTGTTAATTTGCATTCTTTTCAACAACTGTGATAAAAAAAAAAATCTATAGCACTCATGTAGTTTTGGTTCTTTTTTTACACATAATTGTTTTTTATATAAAATGTATCTCTCTATCCTGATGTCAGGGTTTCAAGTTGACCAAGCAAAGCGTATACAGTCCTGCTCAAAGTTGGCAAGCTGTGTCAACAAGCAGACCCTCATCTGCTACTCACTTCATGGGCATGCATCAAAGCCTTGGTATTCAGCTCGCCCAGCTTGGGAAGGATGCGTCTGCAGCAGTATGAAGCCATTCTTTTATGCCACAGGAGTTTGTTATGTCCTCATTAGTACATTCTCAAATTGGTTTATCCTTTCCTCTTCAGGGAGCTGCACGCAGAGTTAATGCTCAGCGGAAGACAGTTGAGGTTGAGTCTATTGCAGCTGCAGGGAAACTAGAGGCTCGAGAAGTAGTGAAGAAGTTTTTCCGTGCTGAGGTAAATATATTTTTCAGAGTTTTCATATAGCACAAAACACATTGTTCCACTTCTTTGACCATGTACCAATTTTTTTTTGAACTTTTAAACAGTACCAAACTAGGTACATATGTTCATATGGAGATTGTGAATAGCCTGGGGCCATTTTAGTATTGGTTGTTTTTGAGAAGTGAGAGTATTTCTGAGCATATTTCTAGGGGCATATGGACACCCTCAGCTTTCTGAGCATCCTTTTCTTCTTTGGTTACATCAAAACGCAGTTCATCGAGAAGCAGCATGAAGGTTTAGATGAGGATATTGACTTGAGAGCTTTGGAGAGTGGATTTGTAAGCTCTCTCTCTCTCTCAGTCAGTGTTTGTGTGTGTGTGTGTGTTTTCTCAAGTGCCTAAGCGTTTTCCCCTTCAACAACCTACAGATATCCGTCACTCCTCTGAATGTACACGGGCGTGTGGAGCCTGAACTTGGAGCTCCAGCTTCGGACTGGCTCTCAGCAGCTGTGGCTCTACACAAAGAAAAAGAAGCTTCTCCAGTTATATCTGAAGAACAAGATGCTCCGGCTGTAGCCGAAGAACAGGAAGCTCCTTCAGCAACCTAACAAACAGGCAGACATATACACTCTGTAGGTGTCTTAGTCCTTGGAATGATGTCTATCTTTTCTCATCTTGTTTTATTGGTTTGATTCTTCTCTGTCTTTTGCACTTCATATTTGTTCAGTGCAATATTTATTTTTGCTCATCTCCTCCGATTTTCTTCGTCATGTAAAATGGTTTGATGCTGGAGCCCCTACAGTTTGGATGTAACCATGTAGGCGATGGCATCTACTAGATGAATACTGCCAGCCCCCACTATTTTTTTCAGTGTGGTTTGTTCCAGAAAGGTGTTGTATTTAGCATCGGATGGATGTGATTGATTTTTGCTTTGTTCCCGTCTGAACGATGGCCGACAAAAGTATTTTGACCTCATGTAACCTGAAATGCAATTCCAACGATTTAATGTGGTAGTGTCATCTTGACTTATGATTCGTCCGTGGATTTGTGAGACGAAGCTATACGCGGATTTGTGTGAGATGAAAGCTTATACGCTTCAACCTGTTCCGTACTCCTCACCTGCGGCGGTGGTTGTTTGTATCAGCTGCAGTGTGTTTGGGCCTATTGTCTCGCGACATATTGTGAGCTCATTAGCTCCAGCCTGCTGCTTCATTGTCAGGTCACAAGCCAATCTACCAGTTCGTCACCACGTTATCGATACTAAGTTGCGAAGATTGAGCCACCCATATGCACATTCTCTTTACCAGGCTGATGAGTTTGTAGCTCCGGTTGGCTTCGTGATTGTTACGTCACAATCCAATCTACAGGCTCCGCACCCAGTTACCGATCCTACATCGTCATGACTCATGAAGCACCTGCCTCCCATCGTATGCGCCATCTCACTGGGTTGCTGCATAGCGGAGATTTGCCAGTTACTTTATTTTTCAAGAACGCGCAAAAGCTTTGCGTGTTGCTTCGTTAGCGGAAATAAAACCAAGTACACAGTTAGACGGGCGTTCCGATACTGCGTCAGTTAGGCGCAGCTCCGGATGGCCCAACACACGAGTAAGCTTACAATGCTAGGAATAAACAACCTGGAGACTACTCAAGTACTCAACGCACTAAGAGACCAGAAATCAAAATGGCTAGCCCGAGAGCAGGTGGACCCATTGCTCTTTTTCCGCTAAGATGGCACGGGGGACCCCTGCATGCGTGCTTGCCGACCTCCCTTCGAAGATCCTGGAATTTCTCTCTTTCCAAATGCACCAGATAACAAAGGACGTAATTCTTGTTAGGTTTTTCCTAGCTGAGATGGCATCCATGTGGCTGTAGATGCATAGAAAAATTAGCAGATTTAAAGTGGCAAAGTTTTTTAATATAAATTTATCGGTAGCAAATATACAATTTTTCTATGGTTACCACTAAGAACTTGTTTGGGAGGCCCAAAATCTCGGCCAATCCACGAAAAAAGTCTCAGGCCGCGGGGCATAAGCAGACTTGGAAGAAAATTGTAAGGAGTTGCATACTTGGATTAAAATTTTCTTCTGAAGTGTTTGTTCTAGATTTGAAGTCAACTGTAGGGGATGTAGGTAATTTCCACTCAAACCCAAGTTTGATAACCTACCCGCCACGCCTAACAAAAATTGTGGGTAAAACAAGGAAAGAAACGCCAGGCAACCTTTCTCTGTTCTTTGTGGCGGCGGCGGCGGCTATGGAAGGCAGAACGATCCCTTGAACAGGGAGGGAAGAGGAAGATGACACCGGGAAGGAATTTGGGGGGAGGAAGCGTGTCACACTACCGGTTTTGCCAGGGCGCTGTCAAGACGAGGAACAGTGCGAAAAAAGGAATAGGAAGCCGAGCGGCAGATTTTCAGCAGGGGAATGGGTGGTTTGAGTTGACGCCAGTTTGGGTTGAGTTGTAAAAAGGCCCACCTGCTAGTCTATGAGGGTGGCCTTTTAAATAATCATAGTGGTTTTGGCATAGGGATTATGAAATGAGTAGACACTAAAAGGCAATCCTATCCCCTAATCTCGTTTCTCCCTTTTCCTCGTCTGGTTCTTCCTCCCCATCTCCAAGTCTCTCCTCAAACCCCGGCGAGCCCCTACTAGCCCCAACGAACTACTGAGCGGATTGTAACATTTGGCATCAGAGCCAGTTTCGAAGCCCTGGAGATCCCGCGCAATCAGACCCGAGTTCGTTAGGGAGAGATGGATCAACAACTTGCTGAGTTGACCAAGGCGATCCTTGCCCAAGGGGAGTCGCTCAAAAGCTCCAAGTACAGAACGAAGCGATTCAAGCCTCGGTGGAGGAGATCAAGCCGGTGGTGCTCGAGTTGCAGAAGTGGAAACCAGAGATGGAGCAAGTGTTGGACGGATTACGATCGGAGGTCGGAGAGCTGCAGACGCAAGTGGTGCAGATGGCCTGCAACCCCATCCTCACCTTTCGACCAGTGGATTTGCCGCCAATCCTGCCCACGCCGGAGATCAAGCCGGAGTTCACACCCATACTGGATTCTGTGCCACCTGGGAGGGAGGAACCACGACGCGTCGCTGGAAACCGAGGTCCCGGGCCGAATGGCCACCACGATGAATTCACGTAACGGGGGAAGGCAAGTGGGGAAAATTTTTCTGCCACCTCTGGGCAATGTTACTCACGATCGTCCTGATTTGATCTCATCTCTACATGATTCTGCTGCTTTGTCATGGTGACCTCTAGGACTATATCATCATCATTCTCACCTCCTAGATTGGTTTTTCCTCCGTTCGACGGAGAGAATCCTAAGGCATGGCAACTAAAATGTGAAAATTACCTTAGAATCTGTTCGGTGCAACCAAAATTCATGATTAGCATAGCAACCATGTACTTTTGGGGGGGTGCTTTGCTTTTGTTACAAGCATCGTAGCCCTCTGTGCTTATTGGCGGGCAAAAGGATTGTGTCATACTTGCGACGAATGTTGGTCTCGGGAGCACAAGTGTGGTCCTACTGTTCAACTTCATGTGGTGAAAGAATTGTGGGAGATGTTGAGGAATGCTGATACGGAATCACAACGTGCAGATGAGGATGACTCACAAATAGAAGCAGAATTGTTGGCAATTTTGCAAGAGGAATTGAGGGGTTCTGAAACAGCTCGGACTATGAGATTACAAGGAGTTGTGTAGGGTCATGAAGTCATTATGCTAGTAGATTCTAGGAGCTCTCATTGTTTCATCAGTGAGGAATTTTCCCACTTGCTAGTAGGCGATCAGCTGTCATTAAAACTAGTGCAAGTGAGAATTGCTAATGGTAGGCTATTGAGGTGTACTTGGGAATTTCCTCGTTGTTAGTGGAGTATTCAAGGTAATACTTTTTGTACTGATTTTAGGATTTTGCCCTTGGGTTGTTACGACATCATTTTGGGGATGGACTGGCTTGAGCATAACACCCGATGAACATTCATTGGTTGAAAAAGAGTTTGTCATTCTAGAATTGTGGATGAAGAGTCTGTGTACAGGGCATCAAGGATAAAACACCTCAATGTTGTATGGTATGGCCAAAGTCCGAGGAATATGCTAAGACGGATCCATTGTCCCTTGTGTATGCTATAGAGGAGAGTAAATCAGACATGCCCCAAATGGTCAAGTCCCTGTTAGTGGAGTTCGAGCAGCTATTCGAAGAGCCGAAAGGACTGCCACCGCATAGGGAGTTTGATCACTCTATACCTATGTTACCAGGAGCCAAGCCAGTGAAACTTCAGCCCTATCGTTATAATCCAGCGCAGAAAGATGAGATTGAAAAGCAAGTATCTGAAATGTTATCTCAGGGGATTTTCCATCCCAGTTCGAGCCCATTCTCTTCTCCAGTGCTGTTGGTGCGGAAAAAGGATTATACATAGCATTTTTTGTGTGGATTATCGATACCTTAATGCCTCCACAGTGAAGAATCGCTACCCATTGCCCATTATAGATGAGTTACTGGATGAACTTGCGGGATCATAATGGGTACCATCAGATCCAAATGATGCCAGAGGATGAACACAAAACGGCTTTCAAGACTCATCATGAACACTTTGAATTTCGGGTTATGGCTTATGGTATGACGAGTGCGCTAGCTACCTTTCAGGGGCTAATGAACACTATCCAGTCTCCTTTGCTGAGACAGGATGTGCATGTTTTCATAGATAACATACTAGTGTACAATCGTTCTCTTCAAGAGCATGTGGACTCTCTGAGGAAAGCGCTGGAAATTCTGGAGAAGCACCACCTGAAAATCAAGAGATCAAAATGTTCTTTTGCACAACACCAACTAACCTATTTGGGGCATATTGTCAGTAAGAATGGGGTGGCAACTGACACCCAAAATATTAAGGCAGTGAGCAATTGGCCAGTTCCCACAAATGTCAAAGAAATTCGTGGATTCCTGGGGTTGGCTGGCTATTACAGAATGTTTTTTTTCGAAACTTTGGATTAATTAGTTGATCACTTACTGACATGCTCAAGAAACATGCGGTATTTGTTTGGACTGCAAACAAGGAAGCAACGTTTCAAGCTATGAAAGAAGCCTTAGTCACCACTCCTGTGTTAGCTCTCCCTGATTTCCATAAGACTTTCGAGATTGAGACAGATGCATCCGATAGAGGAATTGGTGCAGTACTGATGCAAGAAGGTCATCCTATAGCTTACCTTAGAAAATCGTTGGGTCCTCGCACTCAAGGTCTGTCCACTTATGAGAATGAGAGTTTGGCGATCATTTTGGTAGTGGATCACTAGAGACCATATTTGCAGCATGCTGTTTTTGTGATCAAAACGGACCAAAGGAGGTTGGTGCATCTAGAAGATCAACGACTGACTACTCCCTGGCAATATAAAGCAATGACAAAGCTATTGGGACTACAATACCGTCTGGTATACAAGAAGGGTAGCGATAACAGGGCGGCAGATGCGTTGTCACGCAGGCCAGATAATTCAATGGGGGAATTAGCAGAAGGGTCGACGTGCGTGCCGTCATGGTTGTCAGAAGTGGCCGAAGGCTATGAAGGAGACCCCCAGGCCAAACGTCTATTGTCGGAACTGAGTATCGAAGGTGCTATGCATCCGAAGTTTCAGTTACAGGAAGGTGTATTACGTATGGGTGGAAGAATTTGGGTGGGTCTTATACAACAGAAGATTATCAACTCGATGCATGCCAGTGCAATCGGTGGGCATTCTGGCTTCCAGGTAACATACAGTCGAGTGCGTAAACTATTTGCTTGGTCTGGAATGAAAAAGGATATTCAGACCTATGTGGCGTCCTACTCAATATGCAAATAAGCCAAAGTGGAGCATGTGAAATGCCCAGGCTTATTGCAACCTTTGCCGGTTCCGGAGCATGCTTAGCAAATGGTGTCGTTGCGTTTCATCGAAGGACTACCGAGATCCTCATCATACAACAACATTATGGTCGTGGTGGACAAGTTCTCCCGCTACGCCCATTTCGTGCCTCGATTGCACCCATTCACTGCATTCCAAGTTGCATAGGCGTACCTTGCTAATGTATTCAAGCTACATGGACTTCCCCAGTCTTTGGTTTCGGACTGATATCAAATATTCACCAGCACCTTATGGAGAGAGTTTTTCCGATTGGTTCACACTCAATTGAAGATAAGTTCATCATATCATCCTCAGACCGATGGCTAGATCGAAAGGGTGAACCAGTGTCTCGAGGTTTATCTATGTTGTTTCGTCCACTCTTGTCCGAGTAAGTGGTCTAAATGGCTAGCTCTGGCGGAATTCTGGTATAAGACATCTTACCATTCGACTCTGGGGAAATCATCATTTGAGGTATTATACGGTCATGATCCAAGATATTTTGGTATTCTGGACTCTTCTTCCTGTGCTTCTCCCGAATTTGCTACTTGGTTGAAGGATATAGAATTGATGACCAACCTATTGTGCCAGCACTTGAATAGAGTGTGACAGCGTATGAAGATTCAAGCTGACACGAAGCGATCAGAGAGGAGCTTTGCAGTGGGTGATTGGGTGTATCTGAAATTACAACCATATGTTCAGTCTTCAGATACTTTGGTCCTTTTCAGGTGGAATGGACCGTGGGTGCTGTAGCATACAAATTGAAGCTGCCTCCAACTTGTAGTATTCATTCGGTGATACATGTGTCACAGTTGAAGAAAGCACTATTTCCAAGAGAAGTAGTACATCCGGAGTTGCCCGATCTAAAGGAGAACAGAGTACCGGAGAAAATTCCGGGGCGTTGCTTGCAACGATTATGTTCAACATCAAGTACTCAGGTGCGGGTGTAGTGGTCAGGCGAGTCACCGGTGAGCGCAACTTGGGAGGACTTCGTCGAGCTGAAGACTCGTTTCCCAAACATACCGGCTTGGGGGCAAGTCGGTTCTGAAGAAGAGGGGATGTCACAATACCGGTTCTGCTAGGGCGTTGTCAAGACGAGGAACAGCGTGGCAAAAGGTATAGGAAGCCGAGCGACAGATTTCCAGCAGGGGAATGGGTGGTTTGAGTTGGCGCCAACCTGGGTTGAGTTGTAAAAAGACCCACCTGCTAGTCTGTGAGGGTGGCCTTTTAAATAGCCATAGTGGTTTTGGCGTAGGGATTATGAAATGAGTAAACACTAAAAGACATAATCCTATTCCCTAATCTCGTTTCTCCCTTTCCCTCATCTGGTTCTTCCTCCCCATCTCCAAGTCTCTCCTGAACCCTGGCGAGCCCCTACTAGCCCCAGCGAACTACTAAGCGGATTGTAACAAAGCGATGGTGGCGAAGAGGCCATGTGAAGACGAGGAGGAGGAAGAACGGCTGCTCGACGATCTTAATCGGTTCCTTAGGGACTGGATTTCTATTCTGAATTCCTCGGTCCCTTGGAAGTCACAACTCACAAGTAACCACACATGTCTTTACTACTTTCTACCTGATCTCGTTCTCATCTTATATCTAATGGAGAATTAACCTCATCTTGATCGATCGATTATACTGCAGAGCCAGAGTGGACGTGTGGTCTATGCGCTTCACAGATTCGGGGCCACCTCGCTCCGACAACGTCTACCATAACGCAATGGAGATCATCTCGGTGAAGGTGACCGAGGTCAAGGATGGCTGCTTTCAGTGGCCGGTCGACATGTTCGGCCTCGTCACCGTGCGGGACTCCATGGATCATAAGCACAATATTCTCTTCCAACGCTCGAGAGATAACTGCCAAACTCTTACCGCACAGGTACCTTAAGACTGAAGCACGTAATAATCCTCCTAAGATAATACCTAACCTGCTTTAAGAACAAGCAACGTTGCCGTCAGGTTAATATTCGATAAAGACTCTTCGCCATGTCTCATGGTATTACGTCTAATTGCACATTCAACCAGAAATCATTGGGCCATTATGTTTAACTGGTTTAGTGTTTGTTGCCGAGTGCCGACTAACGAATACTGTGATAATGGGTTTTTTCTATTTTGTCTTAAATCTGGCTCTTCGGCCTACTTGTACCACATTAGTGTCCTTGCTCCCACTATTCTTAGAATTTTTTTATTAATTAACTTTTTTTTGAATTTTATTTTAAAGTTAACCCCCGGCGCACTTTATTTCCAATTCTGATCCCTTTGGTCACGCCACCACCCGTGGCATGACAAAACAACACCGCCACGCCAATTTCATTTCGATCAAACTCTTGTCACGCCCTTTGGAAGTGGTGTGACAAGTGATATTGGTCACGCCATAACGATGGCGTGACAAAAAGTGCTATTTTGGGGACTTATCCTGGCGCGTGATAGTGTTGTTTTGTCACGCCACCACCCGTGGCGTGACCAAAGGGGTCAGAATTGGAAATAAAGTGCGCCGGGGGTTAACTTTAAAATAAAATTCAAAAAAAGGTTAATTAATAAAAAAGTTCCTATTCTTATGGTTTGCGCATATCTTCAGTTAATATTATGTGATGGAAGAAACTATGTTAATGTAATAACAATGCTCCATTAGTGAAACACTTAGGTGATCTTTTTTTTCATTCACAAAATTTCTAATGAAGCATCTTTCTTTTTCAATTTCCACGTTGGAGAAAACCCCATATTTTGGCCTCACTCTAGCAGCTGTAGATCTATCTTTTTTCCTTCCAACATGGACTCTAGCAGCTCTACATCGATTTCCCCCCTTCCAATGTGAACAAACCACAGTAATATCTTTTTCCTTCCAATGTGAACAAACCACAGTAATAATGTGTGCGCTCCTAGTCCTAACTAGTAGGGCTGTACAAAAGTTTGTTTAGATACTAATAGACTTTGTTGAAACTAATAGCCTAGGATATTACTAGACTTAGCCTATTGTGTTTGCGTGCTCCAATCTTAGGAGTTTACTCCATTATCACTTTTTTTCATTATAAATGCACTTTCTAGTGGATTTTTGCTTGGTTCTTGATGTGCTATATATATATCGACCAATCTCCTTTATCCACTGTTAGATTTGAATTGTGGTCTTAGCCTGGGATTCATTTTCTTTGCATGCATGATTCATGCAGTCTGCAAGGGTTTGAATCCAGGGTGACTAATCCTTTAGTTTCTTGATTGCACCAAAACTTACTGCTTCATGTAATTTTTGGTTTGAAAGAAATTTCCAAATACCCACACAGGGCCTAAAGGGGATGAAATGCTGGATTTATTGAATATATCTCTTATAATAAAAACTTAGTCGTTGTTAGTTAGTTTGGTTGCTTATTTATGCTATTATCTGTGCAAAGGGCATCTAATTTGTTCTTTATACTAAAGTTTTGCATATACAAAATTATTTCTACATGTGGGATTCTTCACTGAACCTCATAGGTCCTACCCGAGCGGTCGCATTGATGGATCCTCCTGAATTTGAGGTGGAGCTAAGAGTGAAGGGTCCAAGTCCATCTCAAGATAAAATTTTGTGTGCTCTATATTTTCTTTACAATAACCGTGCCAGTGAGCGTAAGGCCGGGCTTGTTGAAGCTCTCACACGTTCAGCTGAGCGTAGCGCATTGGTGCTGAAGTTTGTACATATTTCAAGTGTATTAGAGGATACCATTGAAGTGCTTCATCTCGAAGGGCCAAGAGATTTCATGGAACATTTATTTGCTCTGTCGGATCCGGATTTCGCAAATCCAAATCCTCTGTGAAAACACTGTGCTATTCCTTGGATCAGTAGATAGCACTCATAGACACATTGCCGAATCATTTTATACATGACGTGAACTAAACCATTCAATAAATTACAAGCATCAGAGTGACATAGACCGCGTCGGGTCGACTTTTACAATAAGGGACGAATAGGCCAAACTGGTTACATTACATAAAAGCAATGGAAACTACAGAGGAAGCAAAAGGGGTAGAGCACATCTCTCCACAGACAAGCGATTGGGGTAACCTATGTAAGACTGATATTAACCAAAGACTTACATAATATCGGTTGTACGCAAGTACCGACTGAGCCAGCTAGACTGATGCGAGACCTAGATTACTCTTCATCATTGCTTTGTCCATACGTGTGTGTTTGTGTGTGTGTGTGTGTGTGTGTGTGTGTGTGTGTGTGTAGCCAAAGTTCTTCTCATGACATACACATTCCATTTGTCACATATTTCATAGGGTGGCAGGGACTCCACCTTATAAATTGTCTTTCCACCACTTGGCAGACAATATGGTACTAAACCATGCATGCTTTGAAATTTTTGAAGGAAATGGTTCTCAACTCATGGGTCAATTTTTGACAACCCCCACCGATTCCAAAGCAAAAAAGCAGAAAAGATGACAATGATCATTGTACTAAAGTGTTGGTAATATACCAGTCTTTTGGTGTAAGTCCCGTACGGGTTGAATTTACACCTAGATTAGCAAGATTCATGTTCTCACAACTGATGAATGGACTACACGTTAAATTCACAGCTTTTCATGATTAGACTTCACTTGAAATCTCAACTGGTACTAAGCTGCCAATGAACCACGCCTAAACAGAGCGTTATATGGTCATGTTCCCTTATCTACTCATGAGTTTTCTAGAGAATGCTCTGTTCTTGTGAACTGCGACCTCACAGTTTGGCTCAAGTAGGTGTATTCATTTTAGGTATTCTGTCTCATGTGGACATTAGAATACATTATGGTTTTAAGCCAACCTTCCATATAGTTGAGAGTTCTTTGTCTATTAGGACATGAGTGCAGTTAATAATATGTACTCTCTTGTTACAACATCAATTTATTTTTCCCATGACTTAAGTCATGTGATCTCCAATCAAGAAGTATGGGTTACCATTGTGGTGTAACTCAAATGGGCCTCATACCCATCTCCGAAGACGCAAAGGAAATCAACTTCCTTGCTAGCCCCTTTGTGAAAGGGTTTGCCATATTTTTCTCAGTGCGAATATAATTCATAGCAATGACTCCAGAGTATCTCAAATTTCTGATAGATTTAAGCCCACGTTTCATATGTCTAGAGGACTTCATGTTATCCTCAGCACTCATAACCTTAGTCGACATTATTTGGTTATCACAGTACATTAGGATTGCCAAAATTGGTTTCTCCACTAATGACAAGTCCAACAGTAGCTCTCTAAGCCATTCAGTCTCAACAGTGGTTGTGTCTAGTACTACAAGTTCAGCTTCCATGGTTGACCTCGTCAATATCATCTATTTGCAAGATCTCCATGAAACTGCAGCACCGGCTATGGTAAAGACATAACCACTTGTAGCTTTGATCTCATCCGCATCAGCGATCCAATTGAAATCACTATATCCTTCCAGTACATATGGATAACTAGTATAGTGAATTCCATACGAGGCTGTGTCTCTCAAGTAGCGCAACACTCTCTCAAGTGTCTCCCAATGATCATCTCGTAGGTTAGAAGAAAACTGACTCAATTTTCTCACAGCAAATGAAATGTCAGGTCTTGTGGCACCAACTAGATACATAAGGGGCCCAATAATTTGTGAATATCTCAATTGATCTTTCCCTAATCCTTGATTCTTCCGAAGCTTAACACTAGCATTATAAGATGTTGGAGAAATTTTGCAGGTCTCAAAGCCGAACTGGTTCAATATTTTCTTAGTATAATGGGATTGATTCAATATGATCTCATCCTCATTCTTGATCAAATTAATATTCAGAATAGCATCTGCCTCTCCCAAGTATTTCATATCAAAACATCAATATAAGAAAGATTTGACCTCGTCAATTACGGCAGAGTTCGTTATAAGTATGTCATCAACATACAAATACAAAATCACTCCTTAACCCCCACCATACCCACCATAACGATGATACACACACTTATCTGCCTCGCTCACAGCAAAACCAGCATATGTCAAAATTTTATCAAACTTCCCGTGCCATTGCTTAAGTGCTTGCTTTAGACCATACAAGGATTTCAATAATTTGCTCACCTTATTTTACTGTCCAAAAATCACAAAAACATCCAGTTGCTCCATATAGATTTCTTCCTCCAACTCTCCATTAAGGAAAGTTGTCTTCACATCCATTTGATGGACATGTAGACCATGGAAAGCGGCTAATGCAATAAGCACTCTAATGGTGGTTAGTTTGGCAACAGGAGAATAAGTATCAAAATAATCATCTCCTTCTTTCTCGGTAAAACCCTTGGTCACAAGTCTTGCCTTGTACTTATCAATAGTACCATCGTGCCTCATTTTCTTTTTAAAGACCCACTTACATCTAATAGGTTTGTACCCGCTAGGACGATCAATGATCTCCCAGGTCCCATTAGCCATGATGAAATCCATATCACTACAGACTAGCTCTTTCTAGTACTCAACATCAGGTAATGCATAAGTCTCTGAAAGAGTTTTTGGCACATCATCCACGAGGTATACAATAAAGTCAACCCATTGTTGCTTGCTCCTACGAGGAGCCTCTTCAACTAAATTGTTATCCTCCTCAGGAATATCATATACTGGTGGTATATCACTCATTGGTTCGGAAACGGTGGTAGGTTCAAAATTACTATTATTCTTAGTTTGATTATTCTCAGTTCATGAAGTACTGTTTGCAGTTCTTATATGATAAATATCGTAACAAATGAAGCATCTCTGGACTCTATTATTGTGTTACAATAATCTCAAGAGTTTCTGATTTTACTACTAAAAATCTATAGGCCGTGCTGTTATGAGTATATTCTAGAAAAACACAATCAATGGTTTTAAGTCCAAGCTTTCTTTTTTCCCGCAATGGTATATTGACTTTTGCCAAACACCCCAAGTTCGCAGAAAATTGACATTGAGTTTTCTCCCCTTCCGTCCCTCATGCAGAGTAATATCACACTTTGTAGTGATTACTCTATTTAGGACGAAAGTTGTTGTCAATATAGCTTCCCCACACCATATCTTAGGCATACCAGCACTCTCCAATACAACATTCACCAAATCTGTTAGTATTTGGTTTTTCCTCTCAGCTACCCTGTTTGATTGGGGTGACTATAGTGGTGTAACTTCATGGACTATTCCATGCTCAGAACATAATTGGGAGAATTCATGCGAGATATGCTCTCCTCCATGATCATATCTTAGTCTTTTAATTTTCCTTTCTAGTTGGTTCTCATCCTTGGCCTTATAAATTTTAAAATAATTTAAAGCTTTATCTTTTGGTTTTAGCAAATACACGCAACAATAACGCGTTGCAGCATTAATAAGAGTTACAAAATATCTTTTGCCTCCTTTTGTCAACAATCCATTCATCTCACACAAGTCAGAATGGATAAGATCTAATAGTGCCAAGTTATTTTCTTCCTTTAATCACTTAAAGGGTTTTCGAGACTGCTTTGCTTGCACACAAAATTGGCACTTTGATCCTTTGACAATTTCATATTTTGGAATTAATTCTAATCTAAACATTCGAGCAATGCTATCAAAACCAATATGGCATAAACGAGAATGCCAAACATTGGCCTCAAATTTATTCAAACCAGTTGCAACATTCAAATTATAACAAGACTCTAAAGTACTTAGACTTTGTGCCTATGCTCTCATATCCTTTACCAAAAAAAAGTTTTCAAACTTAGACACTACAACTTTATTTGACTCAAATACTATTTTATAACCATCCCTACATAGGAGAGAACCACTAACGAGGTTCTTGTTTATTGTTGGCGCATTTTGCACATTATTTAAGTGGACAATCTTCCCTGAAGTAAGTCTTAGATCCATAGTGCCAACACCAAGAACAAAAGCATGTGACCCGTTCCTCATTAGGACAGAGAAAGCCCCAACTGCCTGGTAAGAAGAAAATAAGTAAATATCAGAACATACGTGAACATTAGCACCATTATCAACCCACCAATCAGTGAATTGACATACTGGAAAAAACAATAGGTGAATTACCATACCCTCCTATTCAGGCCTCGCCTATGGTCACATTGACGGCCTTCTTGTTTGGTTGTTCAGCATCCTTGCTCTTGCGGTAGCGACAATCCTTTGTCATATGACTGTCTTTTCCACACACGAAGCAGATAATGTCCATCAAGTCCTTTTTCTCAGTTTTCTTCTTATTAAAGCTAGCTGTCTTGTTTGATTTAGAGCCTTTGTTTTTCTAGCCATATTTCTTCCTTATGACATTGGCATTGTTCTGATTGTTCTGGCTGGAAATGCTTGGAGCATCTTCTGCTCTTGCCTTTTCCTTCACATCATGGGCAGCAATGAGATCCTCAATAGAAATATCTTCCTCCTTGTACTTTAAGCTAATGGCAAAATCCTGCCATGTAGCATGAAGTTTGGTGTTGGCACTCATTTTATGTGAGTTTTCATGTCTTAAATTCCCAGTAAATTGGTAAGAATTACCAAAATTATGGATTATTACCGCTAACCCTAACCTGAAATATTCTTTGCAGAATTCATCAAAAATCAATGAAAAATACGCAAAGGATATAAATAGACCATTATGGGCCATGCACTGGAGCTACTGGGCCATGGAATATCTTTGAGCCAGCCAGCGCATGGGCCCATTAGGGCACCGACCCCCCCCCCCCCTCCGAAGAGCTCTTTAGAAGCCTTAGACTCTCTAATTTTTGGAAACCGACGAGGGCTCTGAATAGGAAAATGGAAGGATTCAGATAGGTCCCACATGTCATGCGCACATGGAAGCTTCCAGGGAGCGGACGTCACATGGTCTCAAACTCTTGAGTCCGTGCAATAACCAGCTCAACCCTTGAGCCGTGCGACGCACAACTTGAGCCAGGTGGCGCATAGGGGTCCTCGGCCTCCGATAAAAGGGGACCCCTCCTTCGATTTGGAAACCCCTCTTTTGGCGCCCAGCGCAATTTCGGTGGATTTTGATCCTCGAAATCCATTCTTCTAGTAGAATAAGCTAGATTAGAATAGTTCTTTAGCGGCGAAGCCCTACCACAGGTTCTGAAGCTGTGCTTCAACTTCTATAAGAGGTAATGATGTAATCTCAAATAGTTGTTGTGATCTTTTCTTGTTCTAGTTGTTTCAATCTAACTTAGTTGCTTCTTTTACTTGCATTTCATGGTTGTCCGTTTATGCAACGTTTTTCTTTCAATCTATTTTGGTCAGTAGATCGTTTTAGCTAGTCGTTATAATCGTGGTGATTAGATCGATCTAGTGTATCCTTGCATATTGGTTTATGAGCTTGTTTGTAGTTAGCACATAAGTTAGAAAGATCCGTACATTCGGGGGTGGAGTCGTGTATAGTAGCAACAACACTAGGACATAGAGAACGACGTACCGCTAGCGACTAACTTATGTTTGGCGTCTCTCTCATAGCTTGTTTATGCGGTAAGATAGGGATGATGGGTACGACGATGTACCGTGTAATTGGTTGCGGTCTCTGATCAAGGTGCGTAAGGCCGACGAAGGGCACTATGGTCCTCGGTGAGAGATCTATCGCAATGACTATAGAATAGTAGTAAATAGATTAAATCGACTTCTTTGTAGATGAACAACTGTCATAAGGAGCTAAAACATTTATCATCAACTTATTGCGTAAGGGTTTAGGAAAAGATCATCATTTTATGCTATGATTTTATGAATGATTAGATGTTCCATTAGAACACCCTAAGTTTGATAGTGGATGGTTCCCTGTGGATTCGATAACCCTGGAATACTCTGAGTGAAAAGCTACAATTGACTTGTGCGCTTGCGATTACATTTAACTGCTCGTAGTCAGCATCAACATTTGGCAACAATGCTCGTAGCCACAAACTTAGGAGGCAAAACATAATCCAAATGTGCAATCTCGCCGACCAGCAGCTGAAGCTCATGAGCATGTGCAACTATCGACTTAGCATCATCCATGCTAAAGTCAAAGAATTGCTCACACATGTAAAGCCAGTGATCAGCCTTAGCTTCCGCATATTTGTGCCCTAGATCATCCCACGACTTTGTGGCAGACTTGAAGTCCATATACACATCATAGAGTTGATATGCCAGTATGGTCAGAATGCACCAAGGGTTGTGTTATTTGCATTGTCGAACTGCTTATACTGTTCAATCGTAAATGAATACTCCGGATGGATCACCCACCACAGCCCCAAAGACATGACCCAAAACTTGGCCCTAATATGCCATCTACGAAAGTTCTGACCAGAAAACCTCTCAGGTTTCATAGCATCGGAAGCACCAGCCATTGCTGAATCACAAAACTATTCGGAATAAGTTTTCTGGAATGTTGGAAAGATACGCAATATTTTAATTTCATATTTTATTATGAGGCAAATATCACAAATAACTAGAGATGCATAAATCGATACTAATAGCGGACAGCACATTATACTTCGAAATATACTCAAGAACAAAATGTAATGGAGTCGATTGGTCACACGAACGACTTACTGTCGGGTTTGTTGAAGAATAGGAAGCAGCGCAAGTGAAGCAACGAAGCGAGCGGTCATGCAGATGTGCTGTCTAGAAATCTTATTACCGCCCCCGTGCAAGTGTTCTCTGTGGTAATGGTTCGAAGATCTCACTCTCCTTCCTTCCCTGTGCACGCCTAGAAGAAAGGCCAACAAAGTTCAGTGACTCAACACTCCAGTGCAGCTCACCAGAGGAGCAAGAAGATGTGGGAGAGGATAGCACTAGAGCAAAGAGAGAATCAGATAATGGAAAATGTGCTTCGCTCGGTGGTAAATAAATGAGTAAAAGACAATCACTAGAGCAAAATACAAGCTGAGCTTCGTATGGTGAAGAAATGAGTTACGAACATACATTTTTATAGGCACGGAGCATTGAAGAGAAAGAATCTTGCGTAGAGCCGTTGTTTTGCCCGTTACCTCACCCGTCGCCTCTTTCCCTCGTCGTGTCTTATCATGTCAAATTATGTTCTATCATGTCTCGTGACTCGCAAGAGCCGTTGTCTCATGGCTTGCCTGTTGCCTCTCAGCTTTGTGTTTGTGCCATTGTGCCAATGTGACAACTCAGTAGCTGGTGTTGCTGCCTTCTTTTAAGACTACTTTACTTTATCTTCATAGAGTGTTGTGGCTAGGCAGCTAACTAGCTCCAAATTCCAATGCTCCATGCCCAACAACACCAGTGCAACACACTGTCTTTAGTCTCTCCCATTCCATCTCCCCCACCCCCATGACCCATCTCCCCACCTCGATCCGACCTCCCCCATCTCTAGTCTCCCCCACGGCCCACCCGTGCGCGCCTCCCCAACTCCCGTCGCATCCCCGCCCACCCCCAGGCATCGCGCCTCCCCGCGTCCCCCTGTCGCCTCTGGTCTTGTCATTGGCTACACAATACTCCACGAACCGGGCTACCACCACCGTTGAACTTGAGAGGAAACGAAGGGCATCATGGATATTGCTCAAATAAACGTCAATCACCTCTATACCGTGTTGCACAACGAGGTTGATGATGTGACATACACATCTTTGGTGGAGAACATATCCACCAATATATGTCTACAACCTTGGGGTGAGGATGTTCATAGCCGTCGTATTCACTGATGTGTTATCAAGAGTTATAGAAACAATCATATTTAATATTTGAAAATCATCAATTACCCCTAGTATGAGCTCATCAATGGTATCTCTCGTGTGTGATTCAATAATTAACTTAAACCCTATGACTCTCTTTTTTATCTTATACTCATCATCTAAATAATGTGCTACAACACTAATGTAGGCAAATTCTATGGTGTGATAATGTCCAAATATCCAAAGTTAAAGCAAAATAGTACTGAACTTTTAGAAAAATTTCTTTTAGTACTGTTAGCTCTCTACTATACATCCCTAAAATATCAGACGATGTTGTTCTCCTACTAACATGTTGGTACTGTGGATAAAAGCCGCGTTGGATCATTCTTTTGAACAAACAACTTTCACCCATTTTAATCGATTGATCCTCAGAAATAATGTATCTAGCAATTTCCTCACAGGCATAATGAGGGTTGTATGCCCAAGTACTTACAGAGCCATCAGCCTCAAAGTTGAGCTACATCTGGACTCCTCAGCCTCGCGTATACGCCCCCATCTTTTTCAAGCATGCTTGTAGTGCCAGTTCAAGTGCCCCATCCCTCCACTTGTACGAGCAGCTAATTGAGTTTTGCCATCCGTGGACGGGGTACCGAAGTCTGGCATTTCCATCGGGTACAGACTACGTTGGTACTCCTCGTATCCATCCGTACCGTCCATATGACGGTCATCCATGTCGTAGTCCCCCATGCCTAGGGAGAGCTGACGAGCATCGATGGGAGGAGGACTAGGGGAGCGGCGGGAGATTGAGTGGCGTGAGACTGAGCATCTCCCTCTCCCCGCTACTACTTTCGTGCTACGACTCCTCGATAGCAAAGCGCTACCGAGCTCTACTGCTCCCTCCGTCGGCTTCATGCTTCGACTCCTTGGTAGCATGTTACATAGCACTAGAGCAAAGAGAGAATCAGATATTGGAAAATGTGCTTCGCTCGATGGTAAATAAATGAGCAAAATACAATCACTAGAGCAAAAGACAAGTTGAGCTTCGTGTGGTGAAGAAATGAGTTACGAACATTCGTTTTTATAGACGCGGAGCGTCGGAGAGAAAGAATCTCGCGTAGAGCCATTGTTTTGCCCGTTACCTCACTCGTCGCCTCTCTCC
The DNA here is from genome assembly GCA_036346405.1 of Phyllostachys edulis. NCBI lineage: Eukaryota > Viridiplantae > Streptophyta > Magnoliopsida > Poales > Poaceae > Phyllostachys > Phyllostachys edulis. Next base: position 56,220,878 of record CM070545.1, on the reverse strand, counting down.
CTCGTCGTGTCTTATCATGTCACATTATGTTCTATCATGTCTCGCGACTCGTGAGAGCCATTGTCTCATGGTTTGCCTGTTGCCTCTCAACTTTGTGTTTGTGCCATTGTGCTGACGTGACAACTCAGTAGCTGGTGTTGATGCCTTCTTTTAAGACTGCTTTACTTTATCTTCATAGAGTGTTGTGGCTAGGCAACTAACTAGCTCCAAATTCCAATGCTCCATGCCCAACAGCACCAGTGCAACACACTATCTCTAGTCTCTCTCATTCCATCTCCCCCACCCCCCATGACCCATCTCCCCACCTCCGATTCGACCTCCCCATCTCCGCCTCCCCCATGGCCCCACCCCCCACGGCCTCCCAGCTCCCCTACCGCATCCCCACCTCCCCATCTCCGGTCTCCCCCCCCCCCCCAAGATCACACCTCCTGCGTCCCCCTCGCCTCCGCCTCCCACGCCTCCCCACCCCCAAATGATAACCCCTACCATTGGGCCACCTCCCTCTCCCTTCTCTCGGTGGTGACAAGGTGGAGGCGGCAAGCTAACCGGAGACGCAGTGGTGGCGAGGGTGTCTTTGGAGACGGTGGCGATGGCGAAAGGCGCACCAAGCAGGCGTGGCGAAGATGGTGCGCCGAGCGCGTCCTCAGTTGACGAAGATGGCAAGTTGGCAACACCGACGCAGATGCAGGGGTCACAGCGCGAGCAGGCTTGGCGTGCCACTGTGCTGCGATCGTGCCGGGACAGCCCGAGCATGGCCCCATTGGCCGTGCCGTGCCACCCATCGTGCCACGTTCGCAAGCCTAGCCAGGCTCGCCTATTCATGTCGTACTGGCACGGCCAACTCCCAGGTCTAAAAATAGCCCAAATTCAGTTGAGTATTTCACTTTATTTTCCTTTCACGTGGAAGTAAGGAAAATCGGGAGGGTTAATGGGAAATTTACAATTGATGAACCAGCTTTTATACAATTCTAGCACTGTACGGGAAAAACACGCGAAGTTCTCCTGTTTCAGCTCCCCGTATGCATTTAGTTGAGTAGAGTAGAGTAGAGTGTAAGACAGCGTAACAATATTAAGTTCCGTCATTCCTAGCACCCTACTCCCAGTCCAAGCTGAAACTGGTATACCACTTTTTACATCTTTAACCATTTCTCACATATATTCACAATCAATATGAAATCCGGCTTGCACAAAATAAGCCAATGTCATTTCTTCAATGCCCATCGTCAAAAGAAGCCTACAAGTTGACTACTCTGAATCTATCCTAAATCTTTGTAGACCACCGTGCTCACTTGAGCTACCTGTTGATAAGCCCCTCTCCCTATTGTGTCCAGTTCTACCTACCCTCAGAGGACCCGAGCCTGAATATCGTCGAAATGAACCAGAGGCATCCAGAGTATCGTAACGTGCTGACGCAATGAACAGCTCCGCACAGAGCACTGGGTCTGTGTCCATATCCAGACTTGCTCTACTTATAATCTCAGCGTCCTGGATACGCAAATCTTGGCTAAAACTTCTTGATTCATTGAACTCGCTGCCTTCGTTGCATACCATCTTTAAAGCTTGAACAACTTCCCCCATAAACGGGCGCTGGTCCACCTCAGGCTGAACGCACATAGAAGCAATCGCTGCTACTTTTGCAATGCTGTCAAATGGGATGGTACTTCCAAGTGATGGATCTATGATTGTTTTCAAACCATCCCTGCTTGTTAGAAGAGGACGAGCCCATGCAACTAAGTTTTCTTGCCCTGGAGGTCTTGACATATCTACTGGTTTCCTTCCTGTAAGAAGCTCCAGAAGGACAACACCGTAGCTGTAGACATCACTCTTTACTAGAAGATGCCCAGTCATTGCATATTCAGGAGCAACATACCTAACAAGAATCCATCATAAGTTTACAATATGTCGAGGATATTTAATCAACTACGAAAGAGCAAGAGAATAATCTCAGATCCAACTTACCCGAAAGTTCCCATAACACGAGTTGAAATATGCTCGTTCCCCTCGCCCAGAGCTGTTTTTGCTAGGCCAAAGTCTGACACCTTGGGGGTGCAGTCATGCTCCAGCAAAATATTACTTGACTTGAAGTCGCGATGTATGACACGAGGACTTGAATCTTCATGCAAATAAGCAAGAGCACGTGCCGCACCAAGTGCAATTTTAAGCCTAGCATCCCAATCAAGTGAAGCAGTTTCCATATCTGATCCTGCTTGGAATCATGAATAAAATATTTTCAGAAGTTCACATATCCATATTATCCAGGTTTGCTAATTGAGAGAACAGGAGATGTATACTACGTGACGCATGAAACATGTCGAGAATTTGAAAAGACAGCTCTGTATTTTGCTGCTATCAAGTATCAACATAATGTAACAAGAAACTAGTACGGATATTTCATTTCTTAGTACATCAGTTTTCATATGTGCAGCTCCACTATAACACTACAGAATGGATTTGTGTATTTTCTTGTCAATAAAGTGTTTGACCCATCCATCTCCCTCCAAGCAAAAAAGACTAAATAAAGTAACGAAACTGAAGTTCTCATGACAAAGTAAAGAAAGTCTTGGAAACTGAAGGTCTAGTAACAAAATGAACAAAGTCTTACCATGCAAGTGAGATTCCACACTTCCATTCGGAACAAGCTCATATACCAAACATCGGATATGCTCCTCTGTGCATATACCTATCAACTTAACCAAATTCCTGTGATGTAATCGGCTAAGCATCTCAACCTCAGCCAAAAATTCCCGGGTTCCCTGCTGGTCATCCCTCTTAAGAATTTTGACAGCAACCCGTTCTCCATCCTCAAGAATACCTTCATAAACACGTCCAAAACCGCCCTCACCAATTATTCTGGACTCGTCGAATCTCTGTGTAGCTCTCTCCATCTCAACCAAGCTAAATGTTTTTGCCGATCCTTTATATGCCACTATGCTTGAGCTGAAGGACGGTGATGCTGAAATAGGTCTGCTTCCTAGCCTGCACCCGACCACAACAGAACCAGGACCTGCATTTTCAATGAAAGAATTGATGAAAAAATAAGAGAGAATCAGCGTCTGAAGTTATTTTTTGTAGCTGTAGCCCCTTCAGATTTTGCTCAAAGCTGTTCCGGGTACTGTCATCAGTGAAGCAGGAAACAAAACTCATATTTTTTTCATAAAAACATTCCTTTTCAGCAACAGAAACATGAAACAAGACTTCTCAATTCTTGAAAGCTAAAAACAGAATAATCATCTTAAGCAAACTAGTTTGCTAGTTACATGCACGAACAATCATATCAAGGCCTCAGAATGTATATAGGCATGGAAAGGATGATCAATCACTCCTGTTGTTCTCTAACATATACATGTAGAATCTGCTACCTAATGGCTCATGTTTTCACCGGAAAAAGGGGCACCTAATGCTTTTAACAAAAAAAGATTCACCATGCTGCATTTCGCTAGCTTTTTTTCCAAATGTATCACATGCAAAGATAAAAACAGAATAATCCATAAGCAGAATGTCTTGCTACCTGCAGGCTTTGCTGGCGTAAGTGACGCTTCAGTTAAATGATTACGGTTTCTAAGTTTGAAATAAATCACCAATGCAGCTCCAGCACATAAAATGAAAGCAAAGACACTTGATAGAACAATTATGATAATTATGCCCCTGCCTTTCCTTTCTCTGTGGTTTCCCACATCAACAGCAAGTGGATGTAACCTTGGATCATTTACATTGCTAAGGCCATTGTTCATACTTCCAGGAGCTGTTGGTGGCGACGAAGGAAGACCTGCATGAGTAAATGAAACAAAGTATACTGTGACCAATGTTTCGGAAAAAAAAAAGAGCAGCAAGGGAACTATAGACCTGATTAAAAAACTAAACGATTTCAGGATCAAGTCAAATATCAGACAAAAACAACAATTTAGATAGGAAGAGGTTAACATAAAGAAACCGATATTAAGTGGAACAACACAAAAGGAGTTATGAAGAACTCTAACCTGGGTAAAGAACATATAGCACATCATAGTTTCTAAAATGCATAGGATTTATGATGACCTGCTTGTGCCAAAACCTTTCAAATACTAAAAGTGCTGTTGTATTGTCAAATTTTGCTCCCAGTGGCACAAGATCAATAAGGACAACTGTCTTCTCAGGGTCCTCAGTTGCAGCATTTGCTCCCATAACACGAACTTGACTTTGTTTCATGAACACTCCAGATGAAATTTCTTGTGCAAGTTCCGAGACCAATGCAAAGAACGTGTACAATGCTATCCCTAAACGAAGCTCGACTTTTATTGGCAACACACAGAGACATGTAGTTCCTGGAGGACTATTGGTCAGAGGATCTTGACAAGATAATGACATGCAGTCTAGCAAAACAGAAAAGAACATTAATGAACCACAAGTAAGTGATCGATACTAAAGTATCAGCTGAGTAGCTGACTTAATTTGAATGTAGAGAACATTTGAATTAAGGATTTCAAATGGCACAAATAGTATCCTCAGCATACATGAATTTGGAGTTGGAGGTGGCAGTGATTGACTTGGTGCTGGTGCCAAAGCCTTGGGCTTTTTAAATGCAGGACTTTCAGGCGGATGCACAGGTGGTAGAGCAGGTTCTGCATAGGCATAATTATACAGAAAAGAAAAGATTATAGCATTATATAGTTACATTCATATGAAAGCCATGGAAAGCTAGATTACTTCTGGCCCTATTGGATTTAACATAAACAGAGAAAGAAGTTTGTTTTTTTCTTTACATTTTGACAAATTGAACGGGGGATGGAAACTTGAGGACCTGCGTGACTAGTATTGCATATATTCAAATGCCTGTAGCAGGGCAGGATTCTTTGCGTGTTCAAATCAAGGAAGAGTCTCAATCAATGTTTGTGGACTAAATATTGAGCTGTCAATCAAGTATACCAGGGACGATTATTGCATTACTGTGCTGAACTATCTGTGTCCTATTCAATGCCATGATATGTCTCAACTCTCGAGGTTGTCAGCATGCATTCTTGAGCCTAATATTAGTACCTTTGGAAAAACGAGGTGGTGCATGTTTGGACCTGTTCTTAGGGATATGGCTGGAGCATTTGTAGGAACTAGAACAAATGAGATAAGGTAAAGAACAAAATAAAATTGCAACACGTGTTCAAACAAACAAAAATTAACCTAGATAATACGAAGGTGAATGATGTTAGAGATATATGTATAGTGTGTTATTCCCCATTGTTATGAGGGGTTATTTGCATATTCACCTCTTGTACTTTGTGTATATATATTAGCCCATTGGAGATATATGTATAGTGTGTTATTCCCCATTGTTATGAGGGGTTATTTGCATATTCACCTCCTGTACTTTGTATATATATATTGGCCTATTGGCCTCATGATGAATACAAGCGCTATTCATAACATGGTATCACAGCAAACCTAGGGTTTGTTTTCGTCGAGCCACCGCTGGTTTATCCTTCCCGCCGCTCGACTTCGCTGCTTAAGCTTGTCGTCCGGGACTCGGCGCACCTTTGCTTTAGCGTCGCCTCACATGCCGCCGCCTCGATGTCGCCTCGTCCTCGCTCTCCTTCCGCTGCCATCTGATCCCGCCGCCCGACGCCGACTAGGTCGACCTCCTTGTCGTCTCCCATTCCGAAGTCGATTCGCGCGCCTCGATCGTTCTTCGCAGCTGGAAGGCCAGACGTCGCCCGAGCCCGACGCTTCCTACCTCGACCGTTGTCGCGTCGCTCGTCTTTGTTTCGGGATTCTTCGCTCGAGGCCGCCGAGACCTTCGTCCGGGAGCGGCTAAAAGTCGCCGCCAAGCAGACTTTGGCTCGAGGACTCTCTCGCCGCCGCCGCTTCTTTCATCCGCTGCTTGCCATGCGGGTCGCCGCCATCGCCGCTTCACCCGGATCCATCTCTCACATGTGAAAGCGGCTATCTGCTGCCGCCTTGCATCGGGTCGCCGCCGCCGAGACCATCATCACCGCCGCCAAATCGCTAGGGGACCCTAGTTCTGTCTTGTATTGCCCATTTAATGAGTCTTGCCGTGGCCGTCATAAGTTAAAAACGTCGATCTAACCGGCCGCATGCCCAATACGCCACCGATGGCTTCCATTCGCTGAGTGGTGTTGGTCTGCCGCCACTCTCCTCCGTGCTTTCGCCGCTCGTCCACTGCTACACCGATGCTTCCACGCTTGACCAATGCCTCTCCAATGATCGCCACAGGTGGTGATGGCATCTCCATCTGGCGGTGGCAGCCCATCGCTTCCTCTCTGCGACAAGGTTGACCACATTGAGTCGGTGCTATAAGCGGCGGCATCTTTCACGCCGTTCTTCTACTAGCATTGACACTGGTGCTTCTACATCGGCGTCAGATCGACTCCTTCAACAGCTTTCTCTCGAAAGCGAGATAGTCGACTTCGGCGCTTTGCTTGCCGCTTGAGTTCTCCTTGAGCGAGTTCTCTGCGGATTACGCTCTCGACTCTTCGGACCTTTGCAAAACCACCACCTCCACGATCGAGCACCTCCCGTGGATTCTTGATTTTGGAGCATCTTTTCACATAACCGATTCTTCCACTCTGTCTTTCATTACACCTCTTGATTCTCCTGTCGGTGTTCTTCACCGCTGATGGTACCTCTCTTTCTGTCTCTGGTCGAGGACCTCTTAGCAACTCATCTTTTCATGTTCCTTCTGTTGCTCGTGTCCCTCGCCTTACCATGCAGCGGTTGTCGGGTCATTCTTGAGTCTGACTCTTGTTGTGTTCAGAACCGCCACACGGGAGCTCTGGTTGGTTCTGGCCCTCGGCGCCGTGACTCACAGCGTCTCTGGGAGCTTGACTGGCTTCACCTTCCTTCCGCTGCCACCGTCGCCGCCAGTCTCTCCGCTTCTGCTACTCCATCTACCGGCTCTTTCCAGCAGTGGCATCATCATCTTGGTCATCTGTGTGGATCTCGTCTGTCGTCTTTAGTTCGTCGTGGTCTTCTGGGGTCTATCTCAGGAGACGTGTCTTTAGATTGTCAGGGTTGTAAGTTAGGTAAACAGATTCAGCTTCCTTATCCTCATAGTGAGTCAGTGTCTCAGCGTCCTTTTGACCTTGTTCATTTAGATGTTTGGGGTCCGGCTCCCTTCGTTTCGAAAGGGGGTCATCGATATTATATCATATTTATAGATGATTTCTCTCACCACACTTGGATATCTTTCATGTCTTCTCGTAGTGAGGCCTTGTCTATCTATAAACAATTTGTCACTATGGTTCGCACATAGTTCTCCACTCCTATTCGTGTCTTTCGTGCTGATTCTGCTGGCGAGTACCTCTCTCGTTACTGCGGCTTCCTTCCTTGTCGAAAGGCACTCTCGCTTCGATTCTCTTGTCCCGGTGCTCATACTCGAGAATGGTGTCGCCGGCGCAAGCATCGTCACCTCCTTGAGGCGGCTCGTCTTGCGATGATTGCCGCCTCTACTCCACCTCACTTTTGGGCCGAAATCGCTTCCATCGCCACCTATCTCGTCAACATCCACCATCTTCGCTCTTGATACGATCCTGTTGGCGTCTCTGTCAGTCTTCTTCCGACTACTCGCCTTCGTCTGCTTTGGTTGTGTTTGCTATGTTCTCCTCGCCTCGAGAACGCACCAAACTAAGCGCTCGATCTGTTGAGTGTGTCTTTACGGGATCTGATCTGCGAGCACAAGGGCTATCGGTGCTGAGATCCTGTTGGTCAACGGATGCGGATTTCTCGGGATGTGACTTTCGATGAGTCTCGTCCCTTCTACCCACGTCCTGTCTCTCCTTCGACTTCCTCTGTGGAGTCTCTGTCTTTTTTGACCTTTCCAGATACACCTACATCTGTCTTGCCCTCGTCCACCCGTCCCACTGAGTCTCCACATATTCCTCCTGTGGCCTCTCCGCCGTTGTCGCCGCTTGCTTCGTCTCCTGCGGCTCCTTAGGCTCCTCCCACTACAGTACCTTTTTCCCCTCTCTTCTACACTCGTCGACCTCGTATTGAGGATTTTCCAGATGAGCCATCTTCTCCTGATGTTTCATCTTCTCCTAATGCTCCACCTTCCCCTGATGGGTCATCTTCTCCTCGCTATGCTCTCCACGATCGCCAGTCGATTCGGCCCCCTGCCCATTTTGCTTTTGCTGTTGCAACTACTCATGAGCCTGTCTCCTACCGGGATGCTGTTACTCACCCTGAGTGGCAACATACCATGGCCGAAGAGATTGCTGCCCTCGAGCATACTGGTACTTGGGATCTTGTTCCTTTTCTATCTCACTCTCGTCCCATCACGTGTAAGTGGGTCTATAAGATTAAAACTCGCTCTGATGGCTCTCTTGAGCACTATAAGGCGTGTCTTGTTGCTCGTGGCTTCCAGCAAAAGCATGGTCGTGACTACAACGAGACTTTTGCTCCTGTGGCCCACATGACCACTGTCCGCACTCTTCTTTCGGTGGCATCTATTCGCCATCGAGTGCATTTCTCGACTTGATGTCAAGAATGCCTTTCTTAATGGCGAGTTGCGCGAGGAAGTCTACATGCATCCGCCACCGGGTATTACATTCTGAGGGCATGGTCTCTTGCCTTCGCCGCTCTCTCTATGGCCTTAAGCAAGCCCTCGTGCTTGGTTTGGCGCTTCTCCTCTGTGGTCATCGCTGGCGGCTTTTCACTAGTGATCATGATCCTGCGCTCTTTGTCCACACTTCGTCTCGTGGTCGAACTCTTCTTCAGTATGTTGATGATATGATCATTCTGGGAGATGATTCTCGAGTACATTGCCTTTGTCAAGGCTCGTCTTAGTGGCGATTCCTTATGTCGGATCTTGGTCCTCTTCGTTATTTCCTTGGGATTGAGGTTACTTCCACTCGGATGGTTTCTTTATATCCCAAGAGAAGTATATTCAGGATCTTCTTGATCGCGTCTCTCTCATCGATCGGCAGATCGTTGAGACTCCCATGGAGCTCAATGTTCACCTCAAACCCTCGATGGCGAGCCTCTTTACGATCCGACTCGCTTCGCGTCATCTTGTTGGGAGTCTTGTCTACCTTCTTTGTTACTCGTCCTGGATATCACTTATCCATCCACATTCGAGTCGGTTCGTCTCTGCTTCCACTTAGGTCCACTCTGACCACCTTCTTGAGTTCTGCGATACCTTCGTGGACTATCTCTCGCCGTCTCTTCTTTTCACACTCCAAATTCGTTCTGCCTTCAGTTTATTCGGATGCTACTTGGGCGGCGTGTTAGTCATTGGACTCTTGCACTTGGTGATAGCAAGATCCTTACTCTCATCGGAGGATGACACTTGGAGATGGGGGCAATTTTCTTTGTTTATTTCTCACACATGCCATGCCAACTTTGAGGGGTTGGGGATACAATTATAGGTCGCTAACCGACCAAGCATATGCTAAGATGCTAGTCTAAGATGCTAGTCAAAAGTCGCTAAGATCTTTGTCCTAGATGCTAGTCAAAAGTCGCTAAGATGCTAGTCTAAGATGTTTGTCCTAGATGCTAGTCAAAAGCACCAACACAAAAGAGACTTAAGACTTATCCATCACTCTCCTCCTAAGTCTTGTGTGTCTCCTTGTGAGAATCTGAGCCATCCCGATCTGGCCTGGCTCTGGAACTTGATCCGCCCAAGAGACTTGGTCGAGGTCGGCGAAATGGTCTTGGGTGTTGATGTAGTTGGCGGGCGCTCCTTCATCCAGCGGCTTCGATGAAGTGATACCTCACCCGGATGTGCTTGTGCGCTCATGGAAGACGGGGTTCTTTGCCAAGGCCAAGGCGGACTTCTTGCCCACCCTGAGCTCCATCGCCTCTGCGTCTCTGCCAAGAGATCGCCATGCGGCCGTGCCGAAGAATAGAGCTCGAGTAAAGCGGTAGTGGCTGCAATGTACTCGCTTCTGACTAGACAAAGCCACTACCGCCGCTTGACCGATCGCCACCGATCGGACACTTGCCGAGGAAGTCTGATATCCGCCGGTGCTCTTGCTCGTGTCGATGTCGCCGGCGTGGTCATTGTCGTATGCCGATGAAGTCTTGCGCCACGGGCACCTTGGTAGTGCAAGCCGTAGTTGGAGGTGCCCGCGACGTGGCGAGGATCCTTTCACGGCTTCTTTGGTGCTCGTCGTCGATCATTGCATGAACCGGCCGACGTGGCCGACGGCGAACGCCAAGTCCGGCGGCGTGTGGACAAGGTAGCGAAGGCCCCACAATGCGCCGCAGATCTTGCGTCAAGTCCACCTCTCCGCCGACTCTCACGACTTAGCCCGACCTCTCCTCCATAGGAGCGTAATTTGGGTTCGCGATCGAGGCCGCCAGCTCCACGATCGCTTGGCGTGGCGGTCTGGCGAAGAGAGATGCCGAGTCGTCTGGTGGACCTCGATCCCGAGGTAGAAAGAGAGGGCCCGAGGTCGCTCATCTAGAAGGTGGCCTTCATCTCCGCCTTGAACGCCTCGATCTCCTTCTCCTTGGTACCGGTGATCACAAGGTCGTCGGCGTGACGCCTACCGGCGAGGCATTGCCTCCTTGCCCGCGCTTGAGACCCATGGCCTCGTGGCCTTCTCTTTGAATCCCATTTGCTTGAGGTGGAGTCCACTTGGCGTTCAAGCTCATGATTACTGCCAGTCCGTAGAGGGCCTTGCGCAGCGGAGGACCTTGCTTTTGCCGGGGATGATGAATCCGGCGGTGTGAGCGACGAGACCTCCTCCTTCAAGTCGCCGTTGAGGAAGCGAGACTTGACGTCCATGTGATGGACGCACCACCCTCTGGGCTGCGAGGCGAGAGGAGGAGACGACGACTCCATCCGGTGCAACAGCGCCAAGGCATCGCCGGTCGACTCCCTCGCCGGGGCGAAGCCTCGTGCCACGAGACGCCGTCTTGTGCTTGATCACCTCTCCGGCCTCGCTTTCTTGAGCTTGAAGACCAGCGAGAGAAATGGCGTGGTGGCGGTGGAAGATCGGCCACTCCCACGTCTTGTTTCGCCGGCGGCGTCCATCTCTCTCTGCATCGCGCACGCCATGCCGCTTCTCTCGCCTCGGCGAAGAACGAGGCTCGCCGTAAATCTGTGGCGAGGCGCAGCTCTGCCTCGGTCGCGCGCCCATTCGAGGACCATTGCTTTCACCGAGGAGGTCGCCCATGGTACGCAGTAGTCGCGAGGCTTCGCCGCCGTGGTAGCGTCGATGCGATCCTCGTCGTTGACGGCGGAGTGGCGAACTCCACCGTCTTTGCTCGTCGTGGGCCGGGCCGCCGTCTTAGAAACTGAAGAGTAGGCGCCGCGTGAGAACGAGGCGGCGTGGCGGTGATCTTGGCGGTGGACTCGCCGAGCTCGTGGACTTGCTTGAGCCGCGGTGGTGGCGGTGGTGAAGGACTCATGGGAGGTGGTGGCGAACGGGGGTGGTGGGGTGGCGAGCTCGGTGAAGCCGTTGGCTCCGCCTCGGTGGATGTAGTCGACAACGAAATCGTGGTCGTCGGTCGAGCCGTCATCCACCATCTTGTCCCACGTCCACCTCGCTTCGTCGAACACGACGTCCACGCGTGATCTTGCGCACGCCGCGTGTCGTGGGATCGAGGACGCAGAGGCCTTGGCGCCCGCGTGGCCGATGAAGACTCTGGCGTGCTCGGCTCGTCGAGCTTGCCGACGTGGTTGAGCCTCTGACGAAGGCGAGCGGCCAAGACACGGAGGTGGCTCACCGCGGCTTTCGCGCCGTGCGAGCCCTCGTATGGCGTCTTCTTGCGTCGAGGGCCTTGGTGAGGCGGTTAAGCAAGTGAGCGGCGATCATCACCGCCTCGCCCCAATAGAATGCCGGCATCCTCTCGCTTGAGGAGGCGCGGCGGTGGCCACCACCCGTCTGGTTGCGTCGCTTCGGCACGCCGCTGCTCTTGCGGGTGTGTAGGCGAGAAGCGACGATGGATCCCTCGTTGGCGCGATCGCCGCGAATTCGGCCGCCGTGAACTCACCGCCGTTGTCCTTGCGTAGGACCGGCTTATACGCGCTCTCCGCGCGGCAGCAGAAGGCACTTGATGGCGTCCGCCGCGGATGCCTTGACGTCGAAAGGGCGGCCCACATGTAGCGGATCGCGTCGGCGAGGAGGAGAATGGCAGCGCGGCCTCGGTGTAGCCGGTGTCACGGGCCACAGAGGTCACCGTGTCTGAGCTCAAATTCTCCTTGGCGCGAAGCTCGCTTTGGCGAGAAGAAGCCGCCGCGGCTTGGTGAGGCAGTGTCGCAGAATCGCTTCCACGTGGTCGACGCGCGGCATGCCCCGCACCATCTCCTTCTTCTTGCGAAGCCGTCTCGGGGCCTCAAAGTTGAGGTGCCCAAAGCGCTCGTGCCACCTCCAGCGTCGTCGTCGCGGCGGCCGCAAGACAAAGAGGTTGCGCCACTGCGCGTGAAGGGCGTAGGCGGTTGCTCTGTTGACCTTGACGAGGCCCATGACTATGATTCGGTCTGCGGCACCGTGCTCAATCTCCACACGCGATCCGTTCTCATCCAAATTATCCCAAGTGATGATGGAGTTCTCAACGCGGGGATGTAGTGACACCGGTGAGGCCGGTGCTCGCCGATCTTGGCGGCGAAGACGACAGAGCCGACGCCCTTGATCTCCATGGCGGGGCGTCGCCGAACTTGATTTGCCTCGAACGCTGAGTCGAGCTTCGGAGAAGAACTCCGCCGCCGGTCATGTGGTGGGTGGCGCGTGTCGAGCACCGCCCGTCGGTCTTGTTGTTGCGGAAATCGCCGCCGAGGCGTGTGCTTTTGGCTCGTCAAGGTGGAGGAGAGCCGCTGCGGCGGTCTGCGGGAGGTAGTTCGATGCTCGCGATGAGCAATGAACAGAGCGGCTGCTCCTCCTCTCACTTCTTGCGACGTGGGCTGGCCGCGTCGTGGTATCGACAATCCACGCCCAATGACCGAGCTTGCCGCGCTTGTGGCAAGAGTCGCTCGTCTTGACTTTTGCTTGCCAAGCCATGCGCCTGGCGCCCACGGTCATCACCCTCGACGTCCTCGCCCTGCTGGCGTCTTTACGCTGCTTGCGCGCTGCCACGCTTATGCATCGCTGTGTCGTGGAAGAAGGCTCCCTTCTTCTGTCACCTTGGCCGGCAGCCACCGCTGCTCCCGAGTGAGGAGGAGCTTCCGCCAATGGTGACGGGTCCCGAGACGCCTGGCTCATCGCCGCCAACGACCTTGAGGCGACCAACGCCTCCTCGATCGTCATCGTGGAAGGTCCAGCAGAGACTCGTCGGCGAGCCATCTGCTTGTACTTCTGGGGGCCTTGCGGAAGAGCTTCTCCGCTCTCTCCCTCGCCAGAGGTGTCGTCGCCGAATCGCACCAACTTCGCAACAGAGTGTTGAGGCGGAGAGCAAAGTCATCAACGTCCTCACCGGCTTGAAGGCCGATTCTCCCACTCCTTGCGTAGTGCACGCAATGTAGACTTGCGGGCGCGGTCGGCGCCGATCGTCTTTGCGGCGATGGCGTCCCAAGCCTCTTTAGCGATCGCTTGTTGGTAAGCGAGAATCGCATCTCGGGCGGGGCTGCGGCGATGAGAGCATCCAGGTCCGTCGATCCCGATCGTGTCGACGTCTCCGTCTGGATCGCATCCCACATATGCCGCACTGGAGCTTTACCTCATCACGCAGACCCGCTCGGCGTAGTTGGTCTTGGTGAGGTAGGCCGCCCCCCGGGCCGATGTCCTGACGACAACTGGTACTCGTGGTGACCACGCATGCGAACAGGGAGAGAGCCGCTCGCTGTGAAGGCCGCGCCTCCGCTGACCCGTCTGTGACGTCGCCGTCTGGCGTCTCCTCCAGAGCGCCGTCGGCGCGTCCGCTGTCTGTTCGCCGCCGCCGCTTCGTGGCGTCTTGCGCGTTATATTCATCGCGCTTCGCCGCATGCCGCTTCCTCCCTCTCCGTGACTCAAGGTCCGCGTCGGCCTTGCTATCGGCGAGATGGAGCTGCTGCTTCTTCTTGCATGTCGACCTCGACCTCTGCATCTGCCGCCGCTTCCTTCCGCCTCATTCTCATTTCTTTGTCGACCATTCTTTGACGCTTTTTCCTTCGCCGCATAGCCTGCCGCCCTTCTGCCGCGTTCCTCTGCCATAGCGAGTTAAACTTCTTCTTGCCGCCATGCTCGAGGCGCATCGAAGGCCGAGATCGGCTCTGCGGACATGGCGCGCCACCGGGGAACTGCTACGTGGAGAGAGAGCTTCGCACGCTCTTGGTTGGAAACAACTGCGAAGCCGAAGCGAGGCCGGAGAAGGGATTGAACAGAGATGCTCGAGTTGCGAGGATATCTGACTCGATACCACTTGTTAGTCGCTGGACTCTTGCACTTGGTGATAGCAAGATCCTTACTCTCATCGGGAGGATGACACTTGGAGATGGGGGGCAATTTTCTTTGTTTATTTCTCACACAATGCCATGCCAACTTTGAGGGTTGGGGATACAATTTATAAGTCGCTAACCACCAAGCATATGCTAAGATGCTAGTCAAAAGTCGCTAAGATCTTTGTCCTAGATGCTAGTCAAAAGTCGCTAAGATGCTAGTCTAAGATCTTTGTCCTAGATGCTAGTCAAAAGCGACCAACACAAAAGAGACTTAAGACTTATCCATCACAAATGATCCTCCGATCGCGGCCTATCTCTGCTTACTATGTTTTTCTTGGTGGTTCTCTCATTGCTCGAAAACGAAGAAATAGACTACGCAGATCCGTTCGAGTCGCAGAGGCCGAGTTGCGAGCTATGGCTCTCTTGACAAGCAGAGATTACTTGGCTACGGTGGTTACTTAAGGATTTTGGTGTTTCACTGTCACTACGACTCCTCTCTTGTCGACAAAGACAAAGCTATCAAGATGCCGTGATCTGTGAAGCATGAGCTCACCAAGCATATTGGTGTTGATACTTCCTTCATGAGGTCTTGTGTGCATGACGGTGATTGCTCTTCAAGATGTGCCTGCCTTGAGCTTGGATAGTGGATTTCTTCGCAAAGGCCCAGACTCGAGCACAGCACGGCTTCTACCTCTCCAAACTCAGTGTTGTTGATCCACCATGAGTTTGAGGGGGGGTGTTAGAGATATATGTATAGTGTGTTATTCCCCATTGTTATGAGGGGTTATTTGCATATTCACCTCCTGTACTTTGTGTATATATATTAGCCCATTGGAGATATATGTATAGTGTGTTATTCTCCATTGTTATGAGGGGTTATTTGCATATTCACCTCATGTACTTTGTGTATATATATTAGCCCATTGACCTCATGATGAATACAAGCGCTATTCATAACAAATGATAACGATGAGGATGATGTGGAGCATATGCAGGATTTCCTTGCCCTTTTCCTTTCGATGGAGGCAAGACTACAGGTGCAGGTGCAGGACTATGATGTAAACCGGAATGTCTTCCTGAAGCATTATGTTGGAGATATTAGAGTTTAGGTAAGAGTCCAAGTCGTGTGCGAGTCTAAGAGTTTGAGTCGGATTGTAATTTTTTGTACTATAAATAAAGGGTGTGGAGGTCCTAAGGAATACACACAATTATTTCCAAAATTTCTACATGGTATTAGAGCCAACCCAACCCTAAACCCTAATCCGAGCAAACCTTTACCTCGGAACCGTCATCGTCGTCGTCGATCCGTCGGCCGCACTGCCTCATTGCACATGGTCCTCCGCGACCGCGTTGCAAGGGAGCGAATCGCAGCTGGCCGAGTTGCGTGTGGGCAAGCTGGGGCTGCGGCGTGAGGAGGCACCGGTCGAGGTAGAGAGTGGAGACGGAGGCTGGCTGTGGCACCGAGCGGTGGAGCTCGGGAGAAGTGGATCCGGCGCTCGGGTCGGTGGTGGAGAAGGGCTAACTGGCGGTGGGATCCGATGGATCTGGCCGGCGTTGAGGAGGAAGGAGCTCGGGGGGCTGGTGGCGGCTTGAGGAGGAGAAGGATCTGGCAAGAGAAAGAGAAGGAGGAGAAGAAGGAAGGCGGACGAAAGAAGCCCTCAAGGGGGATCTCGGTGCTGGAATCAGGAGGAGGGAGAGGAGGGTGTCGGTGGTGGAGAGGAGAGGAGACCCGGTGGCCGGTGGCCGGATCCGGGCGTGGGTGAGGAAACCAAGGCCGAGGGCAGTGCATCAAGGGCAGGGGCGCTGTGGCCTGCGGAGAGGTGGCGGCGACGACGGTTAAGAGGTGGCCGGCTCGGCCGGGAACCGGAGAGGTGCTTCGGTGGAGGAAGAAGAGAGAGGGGAGAAGGAGCTTGCACTCAGTGCTTCGGTGGAGGAAGAAGAGAGAGGGAAGGCACAGAGGTGAAGGCGTGCGGAAAGAAAAGAAAAAAAAAAGGAAAGAAAAGAAATGGAAAAAAGAAGGGGGATCTAACGATCAAGTGTGGCTGGATCTGGATTCTTTGCGTGGAATCGGTTGGTGGTCGGGCTCAGGAGGTTTGTTGTGTGCTTGCGAGCTGATCCGGTGTGAAGGTGGGATCCGGTGTGGATCTCGGATCTGTTGTGGAGGATCCGGTGTGAAGGTGTGCAAGATCTGATCCGGTGTGAAGGTGTGAAAGATCTGATCTGGTGTGGGTGCTTTGAGGATGGAGGATCTTATGATCTGGTGTGGAGGATCTGATCCGATGTGGAAGTCTGATGATTTGATCCAGTATGGAGGATCTGATCTGGTGTGGTGGGATCTGGTGTGGATCCAGATCGGTGGAGGATCTGATGTGGTTACTTGTGCTGTGTTGGGAAAGGAGAGAGAGGATGATGTGTTTGCTTAGTGTTCTTACTACTGGCTTGGTTGTGGAGTTTTCTATTAGGTTGTTGTTGATTGCTATGGTGGAAGTTGGTGATGGTGGAGGAACCTTAGGTGGTAAAAATATCGGAGGGTACGACGGAAGGCATGGAAGACAGGGGTAAGAATGTTCAGGCGGTGGCTTTGATGTTTGTGCTAATGGTGGAATTAGTGGCGGTCTCGAAGACTGTTCAGGTGGTGACTTTGGTGATTGAGCTCGACGATGGTGATGACGAGGTAGGAGCTGGTAGTAGCTCCAGTGGAGGCAATGGTGATGCGATTGGTGTCGTACGGTGGTGTTGGTTGGTACGAGTGTCGGAGTTAGTTTTGCTGGAGAGATCCGAAAGAGGATTGAAACTGGAGTCAGATGTAATGGTCTGTGACAGAGGTAGAGGTGGTGGAGGCCGAGACTGGGGTCGTGTAAGCAGAGTGGTGGAGGCCGGGGGTGGCTGAGGGCATGAGGGTAGAGGAAGATGAGGTTGAGGTCGGGGCAGCTGGTAGATGGTGAAGATGGATTTGGTGACGTCCCTGATAGTATGGTGGTGAGCAACTTTTTGTCTTTGTGGTGGTATTACATATAGAGTCGATGGTAGGTTTGGTAAATTCTAGTAATGGTATTGCAATATGTAACAAGATAGACATAATTCTTATCACATGTTCATCTTGAGAGGGAGTGTTGGAGATATTAGAGTTTAGATAAGAGTCCAAGTTGTGTGCGGGTCTAAGAGTCCGAGTCGGATTGTAATCTTTGGCACTATAAATAAAGGGTGTGGAGGTCCTAAGGGACACACACAATTATTCCCGAAATTTCTACACATTATCAGCTCTACGAGGAGCAGGGCTTATGACAGGATAAGAACCTGGATCAACCATCACCTGCTGAGATGAATGCATTTATTTCTAATTGTCTTTTCGCTATGTGCATACCTTTGTGGTGACTATGATTTCCAGGTGGTAAATGGCTGGAATGTTCCTTTGGAGGTGCAGCAACTGGAATGCCATGTCCTCTCCTATGGATGCTGGGAGAATTTGAGGGAGAAACAGCAGGTCCTGCACAATATGACTTCATGAATCATTTTATTATAAACTATAGGTTCATTGTCGCAGTAGGTATGGTCGGTGGGATACCTTTTACATATGTGTTATTTACAGGCAAGGAATGGTGATGCCTTCCCTTTGAAGGTGCCACAACTGGAGCCCCATGGATCTTCCCGTGTGTATTATGAACATGCATGGAATGGTGATGCCTTCCTTTCGAAGGTGTTGCAACTGGAGCTCCATGGGCCTTCCCATGGTTGGCAGGATGGATTGATGTTGCTGGAGAAGCTGCTGGTTCTGCATAATGTAGATCAAAAATGTGTTATGCATTCCTTAGCAGATGTATTTCTTGTATAATACTGCTTGAGAGCCATACTTTGCACTTCTGGTTTATTTGCAGGCAATGGAGGGTAAGATCTGACGGGGGGCACCAAAACTGGGGGTGAAGTCGTTGATACTGGTGGAACAGCAGGTCCTGCGTCATACATACATTGTTGGAATTAATTTTAGAACCAGCAAATACATTTTTTTCATAAATTCTCAACTGGATGGGATATAGTATATACTTTTCTTATGTGGATAATTTAAAGGTGGTAAATGCTCTGGATGGAAAGCAACTCGAATGCCATAACATCTTCCCATGCTTGGTCGGTGGAGCATTTAGTGGCGATGAAGTATGTTAGATTTAGGAGAGGATTTTGCTATTTTCTACCATGCATCTTATTTGTTATTGAAAAGATATATATAGACATGATTAGTTAGGCCTCATAGGCTATTAGGCCACATGGGCCAGGAGAGAGACTACTAATATGCACAAGACTCTTAACACCCTCTTTCAAACTCAAGGTGGATCAGGAGGATCTAATGCACTGAGTTTGAGTAGATGAAGTCGATGCTGTTCTCAAGTCTGAGTCTTAGTGAAGAAATTTGCAACTTAAAGCTCTGAGGGTACATGCTAGAGGTCGATGATTGATTGCTGGCAATGAGACCGTGTGAATGATACATCAACACCAATAAGCTTTGTCAACTCATGCTTGATCGGATTACTGGCAATCTGAATGACACTTGTATGATCGCAAGGCAAAGGTGTAGGATTATCACAAAGGACACCAAGACCAGCCAAAAGCCATTGAAGCCAAACAATCTCTGAGGTGGTAGCGGCAATGGCTCGAAGCTCAGCCTCTGCGCTAGAGCGTGACACTGTAGTCTGCTTCTTGGACTTCCAGGCAATGAGCGAGGTACCAAGAGAGATGCAGACATGCAGTAGCCAATAATAGATCGATGATCAACAGAATCACTCGCCCAAGTTGAGTTAGAGTAAGTGTGGAGCTGGAGCTTACTAGAACTGGCATAGAATAGACGCTTGGACGCAAGTCCCCCTCAAGGCCTCAAGTATCTTAGCACACGAAGAATATGACCATAGTGGACAGAGGTGAGAACACTGACAAACCGGGCTGAGCACATGAGCAATGTATGGCCTGGTGATAGTGAGATAAACAAAGCACCCAACGAGCTGACGATAGCGGGAATGATCTGTCAGTGATACATCGTCTATAAGACGAATTTGCAGGTGGAGCTCCATGGGTGTGTCGGCAATGCGAGTATTAGTCATACAAGAGCGAGCAAGCAAATCATGAACGTAGCGATGCTGAGAGAGGTAGTAGCCATCACCATCAGAATGAACCTCAATCCCTAGAAAATAGTTCAATTGTCCCAAATCTGACATCATAAATTGTTCACGCAATTTTTTCTTGACAAAAGCCACATAGTCCATGTTGTTAGATATGTATATAGCTTCTCCTGTGATCAGCAAATCATCTACATATAGCAGAAGCAAAGTACGATCCCGTTGAGAAGTGTGAATAAACAAGGTAGGGTCATGCTCACTTGGAGTAAAACCAGCAGCTCGAATCACATAATTGCAATGCTCAAACCAAGCACGAGAAGCCTACTTAAGACCATCTAGAGCACGCCTAAGACATCAAACATATCCTATAGGAGCCTCAACATCTAGAGGTGGTTGCATATAGACCTCCTCATGTAGATCACCATGAAGAAAGACATTCTTGATATACATCTGAGACATAGTTCATGAGCGTACCGCTGCAACAGCAATGAGGTATGGTCTATAGTCATATGAGCAACTGGAGCAAAAGTATCATCATAACCTCGACCATAAGCCTGCTGAAAACCTATTGCAACAAGACGAGCCTTGTATCTCTTTACTAAACCATCTGATTTGGTCTTTACTTTGTATACCCACTTGCAAGTTGTAGGAAGAGCACCAGATGGTAGCAGAACAAGATCCCAAGTGCCTGTAATCTCTCTAATGTTGTAAGCTCCTCAGTTATAGCCAACTGCCACTCAAGTATATTGGCTGCCTCCTGATAGGTACTCGGCTCAAATACTACACATGCACGAGAAAAACCCCATATCTCTTACACCTGAATAGAAGAACGATCACGTAAGTCATACCGTGATGTAATAGAACGATCGTGAGAGTCTGTGGTACTGGCTGGAGGGTCAAGTGGAGGAGAGGACTAAGGATCAGAAGGTTCAAGAGGAATGGAAGTCTGAGGATCATAAGGAACTCTCTGTCGGCGACTATAGTGAAAGGAAAAAATGGAAGTGTCAGAAACTAGTAGAGCTGGTGGAGGAGACATACTAGAAGGTGGAACTAGTGGAGAAAGTGTATATGGAGAAGGCAAGTCTAATGAAGGAATGGGAGGTAGACACAAAAAAAAATGTGAATGCGACGTGCTGAAGGATCATAGCAACGATAGCCCGTATGCTCAAGACTATAACCCAAGAAGACACACTCAACCGACTAAGCGCTCAGCTTTGTGTGCTCACGAGGACCATGCATGGCATTCCATTAGGACCGTGCATGGCGTTCCATCAGCTGTTTAAATCTTGATACCTTTTTCAGCAGGACGACATGATATGAGATGAGATGCATTAGATGTCACGTGGAAAGAAGTTCCTGAATCCAACAACCATGAGAGTGAAACACCCAACACAGGATAGGATGGTACACTAAGACTGGTAGATCCACCAGAAGATGCATGTAGCTGACACAACTGGGCCTGAAGGTTGCTCATATGAGCCTGTATCTGACCAAACTGAGTTGCACAAGACTCCAAAGCGTTGGCAATGACAGAAGAAGCAGTAGCAGCATCACCTCATTGAGATGAAACACACGATGGTAACCTCAGCTCGAGGTTCAACTCAAAACACCGATCTGCCAGATGGCCATATCTCTTGCAACGAGAACAACCAAGCTGACTCTAGATAGGACTAGGACCAAGGATACCTTCGAACGCCATCGAGCAGAAAAATCCCATTAGCAGAGCAGTAGCAACACTACCTTAGAGGGAACCAAATGACTGGCCTTGCACACAAAGGGGATGGAGGCCACACGAGCACCAGCCACTTGAGGAAGACTAGCTCGGACACCTCAGAGGAAGAGCACCGCGACGTGACCTCCTCTCAATCGAATTCGTCGGCCGCGATGGATGCCTCAAACGGCAGATCCGGCCGCTCGGACGCCTCAAAGGAAGAGCATCGACTTTCTCAATGTGTTTCGGGATCCCTGCTCTGGCACTGGGAATGTACTTCTCTCTCTCTCACGGCCGACTCAGAGGAGGCAAGGGCGAGGGCGGCGGCAAGCTGCGACGGTGGAGCTCTGGCGAAGACGCGAACACGGTGCGTTCCCAGGTCTGAAGAATCCATTTTTGTCGGCGTGAGGTGATGGGGACGATGAACACGGCCGGAACGGGGCGGCAACGAGTCCACTGGACTCGGAGGGGGCGAAGTCGCTGACATCGCATCCAACGAACTTCGCTTCAACGCAAGTTCAGGGAGCTAAGTGGCACAACCTCGCAAATTTAGAGGGCTAAGAAAGTACAATGCAAGTTCAGAGAGCTAAGTGGCACAACCTCGCAAGTTCAGAGACCTACAGTGCAATTTTCTCTAAAGGTTATAATCATTCCAAACTAGATTTTACAGTATACATAGATGCAGATAGAGTTTAGCATCATGCTGACCAACAATTGGCCCTGGACTCTATATAGATGGGGATATTTCTATGTTTGGTGACTGATAAAAATGATCAGGCGGAGCACTAGGTTGCATTGTAGGCAGCACTGCTTGCTTAGACAGTGACACGACTTCGTCTGTGGCAAGATTTTAAAAATCGGTAATAGGACTCGACAGGTCACCCCACCTAGTAGTGATTATACGGCATAATTGACCTATTATGCGGCATAACCGGCCTGATTATGCAGTATAACCGGCTAACAGGTAGGACATCTGTTACTTGTATATGGCCGAGTATACAGTCTAGTGGACCTATTTTTAAAACACTTATTTGTGGAAGGCAACACATTAGGAGAGTATAAAGCATTTCCAGGCAAAAAATCGGCAGCGTTATTAAAATAGGTTTGCCCAACATGGGATTTGAGGAAAACTTAAAATAAATCATAGTTACGAAAAGTACCTTCATGTTTGATCGTTGGCCTCAGTGCATATCGATCCTGCTGTTTGTTAGCATGTGTACTAGTTGGTGCAGATGGTTTTGCAGTTAGTCCTAGCAAAGAATAGTTAATTGCATTTAGTTAAGAAATACACATCATGATATACAAAAACTAAAATTCCAAATCATTGGGCTATAGGCATGCTTAGTTACAGACCTAAGCTTTGGAGTCTTGGAGCTTGTAATTGTGTCGGATGAAGTATATTATCCAAGTTATTTTGTTGATGCCCACTTGTTATAGATAGAAGAACTTTACGGGCAAAGGCAGGTGCATGAGAATTCTTCAGACCTTTGAAAACAATGTATGAAACAGAACATTCGATTATTTACTATCATGCAAAGCCACAACTCCAAGTCGTCGTTATACAAAAGGAACTTGGTTGTGTTTGGAAGCGAAATAAACTATAAGGCAGTACAATTCTTTTTTCATCAAAGAAATGATAAAGAAGATACGGAGAAATTAATCTGACCAGTGTGCAGTAGTTCATAAACAATAACAACAAAGTGCTAACGAAAATACGATTAGTCAAATAATTAGCCACATACATGATCATTATATTTTTGTTAGTGCTCAACACTAATCTGATTAGAACTGAACATTCTCACTTTATATGCAAATAAATGAGAACCCTCTTTTCTTTCCCCTCGTATACTAATATGCCTACTTCCTTAAATCCCAAACCCCTTCTCATATCATAGTGAAGGGTTAAATGCCAAATCATGAAGTAATTGGGCTTCCTTCCCAGTTATTGCCACCATCCTAAGCTGCTACATTCATCCAAATTCTTCATCTTTTCAGTCTTACATGTACACCCTTCTTTGAATATATTAAGCTCCAACAGTGCCGCATGAAGTGCAATTATTTTATTTGTCAAAACAAATAAAAGAGATACCTAACAAATTGGACAACAACCCACTCCTGCCTAACTTTCTAAGTATAGAAACTTGAAACGTATGTGTCTCAAATTTAAAATTTCGTGCATTTTTTCTTCTTTACTTTGCTTCTGAGTTGGCTGTTCCTCGAGGGGCGCGTCCTGTTATCTACTGAGAGTCTGAGATCCTAGCAGATGTTACATTCAGGACAGCCGCCAAATCACAAACGACACCCTCTAACAATTAATTCACCATCCAATTCCAAGGATCAAAGGCTCAAGCGACGGTAACTCGGATTGCCACGCAGAACCTACGCATCAGTTTCACATTAAAATCTAAAGAGCAGTACCAAACAAACGCTAAAGCTCGGGTGTTTTGGCAGCTCAAACCCCAAAATTCTCACAAGGAAGCTGCTTTAGCATTCGGACACGCATGGTCCTGACTCCTGACCAAACTACACCAACGGGAAACCACCAAACTCCCATAGACCAACACACTAACACGGCACATCACTGATTCCACATACCTCCAGCTCCACGGATCACGAGCGCGGAGACGACCAAAGCGGCGGCGAGGACGGCGCAGCAACCGCCGCAGGCGCCCCACGCGCCTCCTCCTCCTCCTCCGCGCCGCCCCATCTCCCGGCCCCCTCTCCACACCACAACCCAGCGGCAAAACTCGGATCTACCGCCGGTACTAACCGCCCCCGGATTCACCATGATCACATCTCAATCGCCTGGGGGAAAAAGTCCGGCACTCCGCCCGACACACCGCACGGCACGCGCAGACGCGGAGGCGGATGAGTGGGTAGCGGTGGCGGTGGCGGTGCACTGGTGCGCGAGCAGGGAAAAGATTCGGTGCGGAGACTAGTAAACACAAGTGGGGAATGAAGCGAAGCGAGCATAAACCCAACGAGAGCCAGGAGGAGCGAGCCTAACTCTTTTTTCAAAAGAGAAAAAAATCGCGGAGGCGTGTAGTGGTGAAACCGCGAAAGGGCTCGGCAAGTTGCGCACTACGGCAGCACGGCGATTTGCTGTCCGTTTAGGCGATCGCGCGAGCGTTTTTCCGTTTTTTCAAGGTTCGGTTTCGCGGCAGAGGCGGGCGGGACTCGGGAGTAGCAGTAGTGAGAGGGCGTTGTGCTGTGGACTTGTGGGGAGTTGAGGCGGAGACGGAGGAGGTTTCTGGTTGATGTGGAGTTGTATTGTATCAGCAGCGTGTTATGTTTGTTCGGTAGGGTCGCAATTAGTTACGTGGATTCTGTCCAGTCCAGGCCGCTGCTGCTGGTGGACGCGTGGGTAAGGTTTTGCCCTTTCTGGGGACAGCAGCAATCAGTGAGATTATGGAGACCCGTGGTGTGCTACTGCCAACACCATGCTGTTGTTGTGGCAGTAGCTTACGGTTAGATTAGATCGGACGGAGTATTAAATGAGTCTAGAATGGGTTGAACAATGAGGGCACTTTCGGAATTCATAACTTTCAAGCTATGGAAGCTTGAGGCCTGTTTTCTTTTCTGGAGGACTTCAACAGTTCAGCTTGGAGCCATCGGAAGCTTTCTCCTGCAGGCTTCTCTAATTCTTTATAGGAGTTTTAAGCCCCACTCTGTGCTAAGAAGTTGAAACCCCTCTCTACTGACTTCTCGTTTTTTTAAAAAAAAAACTTAAGCCTTGTGAGGATCTGGTAAGAGCCTGTCAGGTCAGGTTTATATTTTCCAAGTATGAGTTTATAACTTGATAATGTTGATATGAAGCCAAGGCTCATTTCATCATTTTTTTTTCAGTAACTTTCTAGATGTGCCCTTTTTCTTTCTTTAGGTGACAGCGCTATCTAGATATCTTTATGATGAAATATTTCGCACTAAGGTGCTAGCTAGATTTGTTTCTAGCATTCTGCATTAGCTATTGTTAGTTTCACGCTGCAGTTAGCGTACGACTATTGCTTCACAAATAAGCTTGCTTAGAGACCACCGATCGAGCACGTTGGACATTCTAAACTATTTCTTTCACACAAAAATGTACCTCCAAAGGCTATAGCTAATAGTTAGTTGACAATCAGGGTGGCTAACAAGCCGGAATCACGATTTAGAAATGGCCCAATATACTCGATAGATCAGAGTAGACAACAATTACTCCTATAAAGTTGCCACAGTTTGATGTCACGCTACATCCTCAGTGAGATCACCCCTCGCTATAATGCTCCAATCGAAACGGGATGAAGAAAAAGGCCACATAATGCTGCGGTCCCATGTGTGGAGCATTTTCAAAAGTAGAATGACTCAACAATGTGTTTAGTGATCATCTAGTCCCACGGTGCAATACTATCTATTTTTCATTCCTTTTCAAGAGGGCAAACGAGAAGAGAAAACAAACCAGTGACGAAGTGCTTCGCGTGTTGTGGATGCCTTGTCGTTGATGGTAATCAGACAAGCCACCCACGTACAGACCTTTCGCCTCTCCTTTTCCTAAGTAATACAAGACCTTTTGCCTCTCCTTTTCCTAAGTAACTAGAATTAGGCTGAGCATGCAATAAGTATGTTAAAAGTGAGGTCTCCAAATTCCAACCATGGCTAAATCCTTTCACATTTCTTTTCCATTAGCTGTTCGTTGATCTGGCCCCCTCAACCACCACACAGGATACTACTGGTAAAGTTAGTGCTACGTGCATCAACAAATTGTTCTCGAAAAGGAGTGCATCAACAAACAGATGTTGCTGAATTTCGCAACAGCGATTGACACAAGGTTTAGACACGCGTCGAGTATAGAGTGTGGAGCCGGCCTCTCAATACATAAATTAGCGTCTTAGGTACCAAAATCCTTTCACAAGCAGAGCTAGCCATCCCTGTTCCGAATCACAGAACAGCTAACCACCACCCGACATGCGTGTTTGAACCACCATTATTCTTCATCGTTTTCCTTCTGATGGACGACGAACTAATCGACAGAACACACCATGTGCGCGCTACTACAAAACAGATTATACTGTACGCCTCATCACCAATGTTCCCCTAAACGCCTGCCTAGGCGTTAGCCGCAGCCCTCCCGCCTAGCCGATTTATCCCGCCTAGGCCCGTCTAGACGACGATTAGGTGCTAGGTGCTAGGCAGCCGCCCGACTAGCGCCTAGCGCCTAGGGGAATACTGCTCATCACAAACGGTTCCGTCTGTGATAATTTTGTATCACAGACGGTTTCTGGTCTGAACCGTCTGTGATATGTTCCTTCGTTTCCCACGCGATGTGTCTCTTCGTCTCACGATCGCACCAATGTCGCTACGGCTCCCAAAGTATCTCTTCGTCCCCCGCTACAGTTTTAGTACTTGTTTTATAAATAGACATCCCCTTCTGAAAGGGATTTCTCACGAACCTCCTTGATCCCCTTTCTCTACAAACTCCAAATGGCTTCCCCTCTCGTGCCGGCTGTATTGGCCTACATTGTGCTTGTGTACTCGCACCTCTTTGGTCACAACCTGGCCGAAGCTGCGGACAAGCCTTCCGTTCGCAATGTCATCCGTTGTAAGCCCTCCGATCTACCGGAGACCATAGCGGCCATCATCTGTCGACTGGAGCTCCTCCTCCGACGGACCAATGCGAGGATCTCCGGCACCCGGCGAGTAAACCTCATCGTGGAGATCGCCCTGTGGAACTACTTGGTTCGCACTAAGGATGCAGTCCGAAGAGTCGAGGACGACATCCGAACTGCAGGAGAGCGGGTCTGTAAGTTCAAGCTCCATTAATTGGTTTTGGTGATTAAAAACAAATCTGAATATGAGACTAACTCGTTTGTTGAGTATGATATTGTTTAGTCTTATTT
Source organism: Phyllostachys edulis (assembly GCA_036346405.1). Lineage (NCBI taxonomy): Eukaryota > Viridiplantae > Streptophyta > Magnoliopsida > Poales > Poaceae > Phyllostachys > Phyllostachys edulis. Next base: position 56,193,905 of record CM070545.1, on the reverse strand, counting down.
GGGGTGAAAAGGTGAAAAACATGGAGGTATGCATTCGACATTGTATTCTTATATCTTGTTGCATTTCTCGAATCCAAAATATAGGTTGAACTCCACTAAAAGTTTAACTTAAATATGTGCATATGTTTTTATTACACATTCGTGTATGCACATATTTAGGGAGAGTTCACTCTATGTTTTGTGGTTTCATCAGTATTGATCTTTGTTCTTTATCCACTTATATTGGGGATCTCTACTTTGAAACATACCTTTTGAGTATATAAAACTTGTGTAGTTCATATATACTCATATTGCTTTATGTCCAATTGTTTTCAATTGTGGTGGTTGTCATCAATTATCGAAAAGGAAAGATTGAATAATCTAGACCCGCCATTATGAATTAATGGTATATTTTGGTAATTAATGACAATCACATTGTGAGACTAACATTTTCTGTGAGCTGGGTAAATAGGTTATGTTCCATGATGATGGAGACTTTGGATGGCATCATGAGTTGATCATCATCAAGTCAAGGTTCAAGAAGAGGATGCATCATGTGTTGATGCATATCAAAACAATGACTCGGACTTGAAGTGAAGATGTGTATCATCAAGCTTCAAGATGATGCTCAAGGCAAAGGTGTAACTAGCTAGGGCTAAGGATGTGTTCCTAGTCTTTTACCGGTCTTGTTGTTTGGTTGGAAAACTGGATTGCTAGTATAGATTTGTCGTACTATTAAGAGGGATCTTATCTAGTAGCTTGAGTCTCATAATGTGTTGATTGCTCAATCCCACTTGCTCTAACTCTCCATGGCATGATGCTATTATTTGCGAATGTGTTTTGCAAATAGCTGAGGCTCATGCATATAATCCTTGTAGCATGTGACTATACTTTGCAAATGATTGAAGTCCATATACCTACTCTTTGTGGCATGATACTTAAGTTTGTAAATGTGTTTTGTAGATTATTGAAGTTCATGCATCATTCCTTGGCATGGTCTTAGATTGCTCGTTGCTCTTTTATTGGACTTAGGCTATGTGTTAGCTCTTTGGAGTTGTGCTTCTTGATTTTATCAAATATGTTTGAGATCAATCAAACAGATGGGTTGTGTAGCTCTCTGACTAAGCATTCCATAGAGCCTAGGATCACTCAATTCTGACATCGGAATTAAAAGTTGTGACCGTTTTTCCAAGTATCTTTGTCTTTGAAATCGAGGCCGAATCGACAATGTTGAAAGTCTTGATGATCGAGTCTTGGATGACCGCCCTTATAAGGCCGGTCAATCTTTTTCAGAGGGCATGCTTTTTGGTTTTCTTCCTCCCTGAAGTCTGGACTAACCGGGGGTCCGGTCAGACCGGGCCCTGTAAGGGTGGACTGACCGGGAATTGTATGTAACGACTAGCTTTATAGCCGTTGCACTGTAGCCCAAACTGACCGGCCCTGTGCCTGCGGATTGATCAGGTTTCCCTAATTTTTGGTAGATTCTCCTCCAAACGGCTAGTTTTATGTGTGGGCTATAGATACCCACCTTGGCCGGTTGGAGGGGAAAACTTTTGGCATCCCATTTTATTCTCTTGAGCTAGTGTGAGCTTCTCCTCTCAATTGTGCGTGTGTTGCACCTTGTGAGTAAAGGGAGAGGTTCTAGTTGCATGTGTTGCAACTAGAATTGGATTGAGTATCCAATTGTGCATGTGTTGCACTTGGTGAGAGTCAAGAAGATGCTTGGCTTATTACTGTTGGTGTTTGCCGACACCTAGACAGCGTGGAGGCGTCGTGGTACAATGATCTTCTCAATAAGCTTGTGAGAAGGCCCGACGTGTTGTGAGTGACTTGGTGCTCGCCATCTCTGGAGTGGAGAAAGTGCAACCCTAAGTGGATCGAAGTGTTGATTCAAGTTGTGGGCCGGTCTAAATCATTTGGGCTTACTTCAGAGGTGTTGGTTCAAGTTGTGGACCGGTCCAATTGGTTTGGGCTTACCTTAATGTGGATTAGGGAAGACCGATAAGTCTCTGAACACCACAGTAAAACATACTTGTGTCATTATGGTTTGCTTTCTTGAGCTTTACTCTATTGTAAATTACATTTATAGAATTAAATTGCTTATATGTATTTGTATATTTTCTATCATTATCAATAATCTTAGATTGTTAGTGCACTTAGTCAAAACTAGTTGATTTATGTTTTAATTGTGCAAAACCGAATTGGCTTTAGCTTCTGCATTATAAATCAGTTTTAGCCTTAGAGATTTTTAGAAATGACTATTCACCCTCCTCTAGTCGACCTCGTCGAGATGAAGGAGACCAGGGTTGATGGCCTCTAGGCTAGATGGGGTTTGGTTACGGAGTTCGAATGGCTACAAGCGCGAATTGAGTGTGCAAGGTCGCAGGTGGAGGCGTTTGATCTAATAGTTGCTGATCCTACCACCACTGAAGTCGACGAGAAAGCTTACGAAGATTTGAAGGCTGAGATAGGATCGCTGATCTTTTTTTTATCGTTTGTGATGTAAAAAAGATATGGTCTTTTTTTATCATCTGTTTATTTCTAGGCAACTCGTTTTAGTAATTAATTGCACATATAGAGGCAGTGCACGGAGAACCCATGCACTGCCTCTATATGTGCAAAATATTTATCACAAACGGTTTTACTTTAGAACCGTCTGTGATGTACCTTCATCATAGACGGTTGTTTATTGAAAACATCTGTGATGTTCTTCATCACAGACGGTTCTAAAGTAGAACCGTCTGTGATGTAGCCTAGTACCTATTTATATTTGGACACTAAGGTTTACCCTCACCCGTCCTCATCTGCCTCCGCGCTTTCCCCCACCCCTTCACATCTGGCGGCGACGGCCAGTGCGGCAGCTCCCTCCTCCCCGGCCAGCTCCCTCTTCAATCGGGTCGCCGCGGCCCAAGCGGCTTTGTCAACCCCGCCGCCCGCGACCGGGGGCGCCAACCTTCTCCAGCTCAAGCTCGTAAGCCTCTACCTCCCCTAAACCCTAACCCTAGCTCTTTGCCTTCCCCAATTCGTTTTGCTTCGATCCGAGGTTTGATTATGCGTTGCGGTTTTGGTGGCAAATCAGGCAGAGCCACCCAACGGGGCTCACGGCGAACCTGCTGAAGCTGTTCGAGCCGCGGCTGCCACTCAATTACAAGACGACTGCTAATCCGGGTACGGCCCGCCATTCTCCCCGACCCTATCGTGACACAACCACAGTGACGCCGCCTACGCCACAAAGAATGACTCTGAGCCAGCTGACTTTCACCGTCGTTGCCCCCGTCATCGTCTCCGCGGTGCCTCTTGCGATGCCCTCATTTTGGCTAATACATGCTATTTTTGTTTACATTGCATTGTATTATACAACTACAACATATTAGAGATGGCTTAAATGTATGATGCTAGTTATGCAAATTAAGGTTTTGAGTATTTTATAGATTACTTTTGTGGCTAACTTTGTTGTTTCTTTATCTACACATCATTATTATTCTTCGTTGGCTCTGACATATACTCACGTAGTGATAACTAATTAGCAGCTAGATGAAATACATTGCATCAATGTGTGTTGATTTATTACTTCCAAACGTATGCATGTATGATATACTTTTAAGCCACAGAAAAAACAATCATATATTCTTTTAGCACAATAATTACTTTCCTTTGTTGTCTCATTTACTGGTATTAGCTTTTGGGGAAGAGGCACTTCCCATACGAATGTACTTCGTTTTTTGGGGGAATGTGGTCTATCTATGTGTTTTAGCCATTGTAACTGTTGTTTCTGACACCTCTTTTGCCAGACCTTACTTGCCAGACTGTTGATGACATGATCAAGGGCAAGACTCCTGAGGAGATCTGCAAGACCTTCAACATCAAGAACAACTTCACCCCTGAGGAGGAAAAGGAGATTTGCAAGGAGAACTAGTGGCTTTTGAGTAGAGAAGCATTGAGGTCCTAATCTCTTGATGCTTAGATTTTATCGTACCTTGCAATGCTCTGCTTTTATATGTTGTAATGGTTGTAAGTATTTTGAAGTCAAAGATGGGGTTTGTGAACATATTTAGCTGGTTAAGGTTTCATGGGAAAAACTGTTGTGGTCAGTACTTTTGAACCGAATATCTTAAGTCAATATTATGACTCACAAGTGGATGTTCTGTTGAAAGTTATAGTCTTATTTTTGCGACACGATGTGCTTGAAGCTCGATTTGCTTTTGTTACTGCCAGCATCTCTTAGCTTATATTATAGCATATGACTGGATTTTAGGGTTTGCTTGCCTTTGTGCTCCTTGTGAGCAGGATGTTAAAATTTGAGTTTGAATATCTGTTTTGCTTTGTCAGTCGTCACAGTTAGTGTCGGGGATAGAGATGGAAGTAAATGAGTTTAATTCCATTTCCATGTGACGAATTGTATAACAGTTCATGATGGTTGTAGTGACATATTTACTCGCCAAATGCCATTTAGTTAATTTTCCTGGGTCCTATTAAGGCAAATTATCTCATGCTTTGGTGATGTATGCATTGTTTGCGTCTGACAAATATACTACATCTGCGTCACTGCTTGGAGATTTTATAGAGAAGAGATCATCACAGACGGTTGGAACATATAACCGTCTGTGATGGCCTACGTATCATAAATGATTTTTGGTAGAAACCGTCTGTGATAGTAGGTCTTCACAGACGGCTTTTACCAAGAACTGTCTGTGTTACGACTCATCACAGACGGCTCATAAACCATCTATGATAACCGTCTATCATTACAGATACATAAATTCAGATTCAGAAACTGTCTGTAATAACGATTTAGAATCATATATGATAACACTTTGTGTAATAGCGGCGGTCTCTAACGATCCTTGGCGGCTGATGATCGAATATTTGAATCCAAGGACATCGAGTTATGGTCTTATGGATGATAGCTCTTGTGCCCAGTCGGTACCTTGCAATGCCAAAAAGGTAGACATCGCAGCTCAGCCGTAAAATCACCAGCTAAGCAGTCCTGGCTCTGTGCGTTCCAGAGTGTCACACACACGGTCGTCCATTGGTCAGGGAAACAGATGCAGAGAGAAGGCCAACTAAAATACAGCGCTAGTACTGCATGCATGCAAAAATGTTTTGCAAGAGAAAAATTGCTGACGATTGGAGCCGACCCCGCGCACACAACTAGCTCTCAAACGCAGGCATCACATCACATCACACCACAGTAAAATCGTAAATCGTGTAGCTCCTGCTGTAGAATTAGCTGTTTTAGCGAACATTCAGATTTGATTTTAACATAAATTATAATAGTTAACGTATATTTTAAGCAGTATTTAAATGATAGAAATAGCATATAAGGATGCTAAATCTTCATGTCATATAACTAGGATAACATGATCAAAAGATGGAACATGAAAACATATAAAATCAGCATATTGCTCAGATTTAGAATGTTTGTTGCTCTCAGATGTCGGGCTGTTCAAGATTGAATCTTGGTCTCCTCGGCACTTGGGTCAAAATTATATCACAAATTAAATACAACAATACTATGAAATAAATTAGGCCTTGAGCTTTAAATAAAATATTGCTATTCTAATCAGTCACTTAAAGCAAATCAACAATTCACGGTTCACCGACAGCAAGCAAATGAATTGACTACATGATATATACTTGACAAGACTATATAACAGTGACTGTAAATGAAGCACAAAACAACGTACTGCAACCGAATGAATCACAGTAAACCGAAATCAATTGATCACATGAATCACAGTGGACTGCTAGCAGTAACTGAAGGAAACAATTGCATAGCATAACACAAACAACGAGTAATCTACAAGCTCAAGACTAATTTATATCCAATTGTTGTATTCAATTCTCACAATGACCCCAACTCCTCATCGAGCATTAAACCTATCCCACAAACATCACTTGGCAACGTCTCTCAGTACTAGGCAAAGTTACAGAATGTAATTCAACTAGCACGGCACACAATGCCAAGTAATACAAAAATGAAAAACAACGATACTCATGACGCAGATGGCACTCAAAGCCACTGAGTAGTAAATCGGGCAAGGCACGCGAATGCACTAATTCAAAAAACCAAACGCCCCGCTGTGCCGCAGTGAGAGAACGTGGTCGTCGGAGATACAATGTCGTTCTTCACAATTTGGGACACACCAAACTGCAAAGTCGAGGTACATGGGATGCCACACAGGAACAAACCGAAGATGCACCCGTAGAGCAAGAGACCACCACGGATCCGAGGTATTCACAACCCAAATCAATCAAGAGTTGGCCGGGTCCGAATCCAACGACGCAAGGCCCAAAAATCCCTCAACTCAAACTCAACAGGGGAGATGGCTCAAGAGAGAAATCGGGGTGCGCAAGGAGGAAGAGGACCCGATCCTCACTACCGATGACGCCGTGACCAACACGGCGGCGCAGCAGCTCCCACTGCCCAAGATCGAAGCCAAATTAGAAAGAGGAGGGACCAAAAAAGGGGAGGACTCATTGGTTTTCAGGTGAGGAGAAGGGAGAGGAGAAGCTATCATAAGAAGGTAAGGAGCCGAGCCGACGCTGCCAACGGCCGGCGCGCAAATCGCCTGGCCATCCCGCCACGCCCGCTAGAGCCGTCGCCAGAGAAAGGGGAAAAAATCCCTAAATCCCTTGCGCTGCCCCGGTTAGGGTTGGAGACATTGTCTCCAACCTTTTACCTCCCTCCTATCTCAATGACAGGTGGCCCCACCTCCAATTTCTTTTTCTTTATCTATTTCTTCTTTTCTCTAACTGAGAAATTACCAAATAGCCCTCAAACTTCAACAGATTCTTACAGAGATACGAGTACATACACGTCCAAGCTAGTGATGAGCTACTGTTACTTCCTCCGTTTTTATTTTGACCGACCGAACTTTGGCTGTTATTTTTAAGCAGTACAAAAGCAAACGGCTCTAAATGTAGAATATTAGTAAAATACTTTTGATTAGAAATCTAACAAAACCATTTTTATGTTACATAATTAGATATTTTAAAAATTATCATTGGTCAAAGTTTGATCAGTCAAAGTCAACCGTGACAATTAAACTCAAATGGAGGGAGTATTTCGCACCAACAAATCAAGCGTCTTTCTTTGGTGTGCGTTAATGCGGAGGCGTCGGACGCCGCTAACGCGGATACATGCGTGACAATGATAGCAATCACAAGCTCACAACTTGTCTGTCCTTTCAAAGTTGTATGCATAAAAAGAGTTCTTTACTCTTTAGCATATTCCACCCTGGCCTGATTGCTACCTGTCAATCACCGTTTGTATGCAAAAAGAGATACTCCACGTACGTTGTATGTTCACTGTGTGATACGGAGTTCAATCACTGTCACTGCATCTACCGAACAGGATGATATTAATTCGGACAACAGCAGCAACCTTACTTATCCATGCTGCCCACGGCGTCCACAGCGACTTGGATCGTCCACCGTTAGCCGCTCTCTAGCTGCACGAGCGTCCCTTCGATCGAACTGACGTGAGATTCTACCAAACGTACGTGCATCAGACTCGTCAAATGACGTAGACGAGACGAGCCGGCCGGGAGGACGAAACGACGAGTTGGAAGTTGGAACCGATCGAAGAAGTGCAGTGGAATTCCGTGCTGATTTCCGCCAAGTCCAAGGGCACCGAGAGCGACCCGAGCCGCGCGGCTTGCGTCGGCGAAGTTAGGTTAGGTACTTCGCCGGCGCATGCTTTTGACCTGCAAGAGAGATGGCACAGAGGACACCAAGCCGTCTTGCATATTAACGACGAAACCTTCCAGTAACGGCACGAACGAAGTTCGTTCGTGCGTGCGCCGGCCGGTAGCTCGCAAAAGTTAGGAGCGGTTTGACGCATGACGATATGGGCGGCGGGGAGGTGGTGGAGGAGGACGAGGAGATAAGCTCAGATCGCGGTTAGATCGGAATTTTGTTCTCTTTTGGTCCAGTCCAATGAATTTCGCTTTGTGATTTCACCTACACCCGCAATTCTCACTGCAAGTGGTCGAGCAGAGTGCCAGAGTGCAGATGTCCTATTCCCTCCTCCAGGGGTCCCACCAGTCATTATTAACAAAAAGGATCAAAGAAAAGAGGCCAGTCGCGCTCACACTCACATGATCACGTCTGGTTTTAAGACCTGGTCCTCCAACACTTCCGAAATCGCAATCTGGCACGCTATAGTTACGAAGAGTGACAGACAGCGCCGGGTTTATCAGAGTCCTGTTCGAAGTGTGTTAACTAACGGCTTTGCTAATCCTAGCAAGCTCCGTTAAAGAATCTGTTTGCATATGCTGATATGCATCGAGTCATTTACTCATTAAACCAACCCGTTGCTGTTGATGGAGTAGAAGATTGCGCGGAGGAATGGGAGCTCGAAAACGGAGGGGCGGGGTCGCTGTTGGCGACGAGGACGTGACGCTGCGACCCACCCAATCGCTAGTTATTCATCATCATTCCCGGACCGGACTATATATCACATTCGCACCTGCCTGCCTGCCTGCAGATGCATGCCGGTCGTCTCGATCCATCCGGGGCCGGACAGATCCTAAGACGAGTGGGTGGACAAGGAATCACCCGTGCTTCGATGCGATGCGATCTAAGCCGGCGCGGACACGCCTGGGCACGCGCATGTGCGTCATGCGCTGGCGCATCAGGCCTGCTGCTGCAGGCTTGCACGGGCCCAGTGCAACAGTTGTGCTACTAGTTTGTTCGTTTTTGTACTGATTCTTTTAGCACCGTGCTTATCACGCGTACGTGTATATAATTCTTTGGTCCTCGGAGGATGGATCTCTGCTGTTCATTGAGGTGGATTGAATATGCAGTAATTTTCCCTTGTTTTTATGGACATGTTCCAAACAATAGATGTTCCAGGAAGAAGCTGGACTAACTGGGGGAACATGGGCATATTCCAAACTCTATTTTATGAACAAAGCAATTTGAACATGCAGATTAATTTACGGTGGTCTTGGTGCCTAACATCGACACCCAGATCATGATGCTGTTTAGAGCGGTGATTCAAAATCGAGAATTGACATATGCCGACCCAGTATCCTTGTGCGTTGAAGTCCGGTTCCTTTGAAATTTCAGTTGCCCCTAACTACGCTTATGTTGACTTGACAACTACGGATCCTACCTTGTACTATTAGATTTGATTGGACATTTTTTTCAGTGCACGTTAGCAAGCACACGAGAAACTCCTGGACAAAATAAGCACAGTCACTTAATTAAGTTTCGGAGACGCAGCGTTTCGCTTTGACATAAGCCAACACATTTGGACAAAAGCCACACAATTAAGGCTACTCGGACGCGCAGTCGCAGCCTCACAGGCAGAAAAAAATAGTGACCCAATAATTCTCCAATGGCCCAAATCATCGAAGTCCACTAATACTCTCTGTACGGCTGTACCCATCAGCCCAAAGGCAAGAAGGGCCCAGCCCAAACACCGCTTCCGTTTCCACTTTCCGCTCCGCTCCCAGCCTAGGATACTCTTGCCTCTCTACTCGCACTCGGGCACAGTGGTGCCATCCATCACCGAGCTCCGCCAGAGAGAAGAGCCCAGAAAGACGCTCCTCCCGCAGCAGAGAGGGCGTGACCTGACCGCGAGAGGGGAGGGGAGCGGAGCAGTCGCCGGCGGCGGCCAGCGGCAGAGCGGAGATGAAGGAGAGAGGCGGGTCGAGGGCGGCGGTGGACGAGCGCTACGCGCAGTGGAAGTCGCTCATCCCCGTCCTGTACGACTGGTTCGCCAACCACAACCTCGTCTGGCCGTCCCTCTCCTGCAGGTAATCCCCACCGTCCGGCAACTCCTTCCTCCTTCTCCTAGCCGTTTCCGCGGTCTCCGTGTAGATTCCTGCTGGTTTAGGGTTTTTGAGGCACCGGAGCAGAGTGACCGTATCTAGGGTTTTGGTGCGTGGTTGTGCTTGCGGTGGCTCCAGATCTGTCGCGTGGTTGGTGCGTTGGTGGGGATGGAGCGGGGGTGGGAATTGTGGAGCTGTGTCAGTGATCTGCGATGCTAGGGTTTTTGGGTCGGCGGGGTTTTGTGGGATGCGAGGGTTGGGGGGTTTTGAGCCAGTGTGTTCATGTAATGTTTGCTGTATGAATTGTCTCTCTTTAAGATTTGATGGCTAGTGGGATGGTTTTCGTCCATTTTTTTTTTCTTTTTAATACGAGTACTTGTTATCTGTTAGAGCGAGAGAGCATGATGCTGGTGACATGCTTTATGCGCATCAGTGATGTGCTGCATTTTAGTTTTTCACCTGGTACTTCGAAGCTAAAGATAAAGTTTTGCAGATTAGTGTCAGTGTCATTCGGTTTGAAAGCATGCTGCTTGTATTTTTGCTCCACTTTTGACCTTCAATAATGGTTCTGTAACTGATGATTTGCTGATCTCTTGGTTGATTGGGAACAGGTGGGGCCCTCAGTTCGAGAAGGCCACCTATAAGAATCGTCAGCGCCTTTACCTATCAGAGCAGGCGAGTGCATCCACAGTCAGATATTCTTTTGTCTATTTAGAGATGTTATGAAGCTCAAGCTTGCTGTGTAGTTTGAATTGGCATCTGCAGTTGATGCTTAGGTGTTGTTAGCTAATGACTATTTATATTTTCTTATTTGGAGCTAACTATATCATTTGTTTATCATGCAATGGTTTCAGACGGACGGGAGTGTCCCTAATACTCTGGTTATCGCAAATTGTGAAGTTGTCAAACCAAGGGTTGCAGCTGCAGAACATATATCTCAGGTTATTCATTATTTGTTGCATTCATTACAGTTCCGGTTTGTCAAGAGCAGAACTGCGTGATTTTTTAGATGCGTGTGCATACGGTCTGTCCTGCCTCTTGTTCCTCCCTTAGTTCCTTTCCTGCAGTGTTAATTAATTTTGGTTTCAGTTTCCCATCTCAATGTAATCACAGATGTAGACTCATAGTTGTGTCAACTGAAGTTATGTACTTATGTTCAATCTATATAAGTACATTACTATATCTGTCTCAACTGGAACATGCAAATTTGCATGACTTGTGTCTTGTGATAAGGACATATGTCAATGCCTTCTTTCTGAACCATTGTTTATCTTCAAATTAGCAAATTGCTGTGTACAGTAGTGTAACTCTGGTGGTTCCTGATAATCTTATGTACTAAGGAGTATACTAGCATTCAATGTTCACCAAGGCGCTAGGCAGGCGGCAGACTAGCGCCTAGCCCGCCTAGGCAGCCGACTAGCCCATAGCATGAAGCACTGAGACAGCGAGAAAAGGAGGGAAGTGCAGAAGAAAATTGGAAGAGAAAAGGGAACAAAGGAAAAAAAGTGCAGCTTACCTTACCTAAGCCCAGTGCAGCCCATCAGGCCCAGCATCGCGGCTGGCATGCACGTGAGGAGGCCCAGAACCTCATTAGTCAAGCCTGACTCTCGTCTCTCGTCCCGACCCTCAACCTCGACTCTCGTCTCAAGCTCGATCGAGAACGACTGCCTTCCTCCCTTTTGGTCTCCCCTTCTATCCTGTCCCATCCCGTCGTTGTACCGCCGGCAAGCGGCGTAGAGGCAAGCGCGAGGACGGATCCAGCGGCGGGGATGGCAGATCTGACGGCGGCGGAGGCCGATTTGATCGGCGGCGAGCTGGAATTGGTGGGGGTGGTGGGGGATTCACCTCCTACAGCCCTAAAGAAGTGAGGCAAGCCCTCCTCTCCTCTTCTCTCTTCCCTGCTCTCCTGTCCTCTCCGCCGCCTTGGACCGCCTCATCCCGCTTGAGTCTGCTTTGGACCGGCGTTGACCGCCTAGGCGGGGTTGGCGCCTAGGCCGCCGATTAGCCTGAAATTGCGGCGGTGGGGCTAGGCGGCGTAGGCGGGTGCCTAGGGGAACATTGCTAACATTGCATGCTCGAGAGGAACCAGTGTTCTCCCCTAGGTGGCCGCATAGGCGCCGGGCGCAAGCCAGCCGCCGCAACTTGGGCTTAATCGGGCCCCTAGGCGCTCGGCCCACCTAGGCTGTCAACGTCGGTCCAAGGCGGACCCAGGCGGCCAAGGCGCGACGGTGGCGTGCAGGGTCGGGCGGAGCTAGGCGTGTATGAGGGGGAAAATGTGGTAAGTGAAGAGGGACTCACCCGTGGTCCCAAACCCTAGCTCCACGATTTCTTCCCCTCTGCCTCCTCCCTAGCTCCTCGTCGCACCGCCTCCTCCCCGACTCCCCGTCGCACGCCGCCTCCTCCCTGGCTCCCCTTCGCACGCCTCCTCCTCCCCGGCCAGATTGACGTCATTATCGCTTCCCCACCGTCGATTCCTTTTCTCCGTTGCTGGATTTTGTCTCCCTGTCGCCGGATTGTTGTGCTGATGGGAGGGGGATGAGGCGGCGACGGGATGGGAGAGGGGAGAGCGAGAGCGAGGCGGAGAGCGCGAGCGAGGGCAGGCGTAGGGAGCGAGAGGATAAGGGTAGCGGATTGGACCATGCTTCAGTCAGTGTTGCGACTTGCGCCGTTGCGGTCGACTTCGAGTCACTCGGTTGGGCTGGACTGGATCAGGCTAGCCAAGTTCTTTCTCTTTTCTTTTTCTTTTCTTTTTCTTCTTCACTGCCGGCTTTCGACTGCGGACTGCACATACCAGTGCCTAGGCGGCGCCTAGGCGCTAGGCGGCCACCCTCCGCCCGCCTTCCGCCTAGCGCCTAGGTGAACATTGAGAGGACCTGAATTAGGAATTACTTAATACTGATTTTAAATCGGTTTGCATGTAGCTGACCAGACGACTGTTTTTTTCTTGCAGTTCAATGAGGAAGCACGATCGCCTTTTGTAAAGAAGTACAAGACTATAATTCATCCTGGCGAGGTAAGAACTGTCCTTTTGTTTTTGTTGCAGTTGCAGCTATTTTGTATTTAAGTTATCTTGTTTACATGTTGCTCACACTATTTTGTGGATCTTGATGATTCCTCTTTTCCTTGCTCAACTTACGTTGCCTACTTCATCTTGAAAATTTTATGTTGTCTGTTGCAGATCATTCTTCTCTCTCTCTCTTTTTTTTTGAGATTTGCTTTTCAGTCTTGATGTTCAACTTGCTTACCTATATGGAGTATAATGTTCAAGATGCTCTGTTTGATTTGTTAAACCCAATAGTTGATGTTTTATTTCTGTTTTATCATGTATACAGGTTAACCGAATCAGGGAGCTTCCACAGAACAGTAAGATCATCGCCACTCATACCGACAGTCCAGATGTATGTCCAAGCCTTTATGCTGCTGCTTATTTCTTGTGAAAGGGTCAATAACCCCTAAGCATTCCAGTGATGTGTTTATGAATTTAAGCCTTTTTCATACACATACAGGTACTTATTTGGGATGTTGAGACCCAGCCAAATAGACATGCTGCCCTAGGAGCAACTGAATCTCGCCCTGATTTGGTGTGTTTTCTTATTTTAGTTCTGAACTTATATCATTTTAAGATGCTAAAAATTGTAGTTTTGCATGGTGGATTGTGCAAATAGGAAGTGCACAGCATGGATAGACATAACGGGGTTTAATAGAATAGATCGAAAGTTTTTCAATGTACCAATTCTGCGCCTTTTAGACATAGTGCTTATGAGCCTCAGCTGTTTGCCAGATATTAAGAGGACATCAGGAAAATGCTGAGTTTGCGCTTGCCATGTGTCCAGCAGAACCATATGTACTATCCGGAGGTTCGCAAAATTTTGTCTTGTTATATGCTTGTATCTTTCTTCCCCCTTTCCCCCTTTTGGATTTATTCAAATATTGATCCAATTTCCTCAAAACATCTCAAGCGATACTCAAGGAATTATTCACTAAAATGTCTCTTGTTGCATTGATGAGCTTTCTCTTTCCTCCTAGGATATGCACCCTTCTTTGTAAGCCTAGCAATTATCAGTTTTATACTTATCTTCCTGTATTCCTTACAAGTAGCCATCCAAGAAATTTGGAGATGTCATGATCATAGTTTATGTTTGAATGGCTTGTCTTTGTCCAAGTTGCATGTGTTTTTTCCCATCTATTGAGTAAAGGACACTTTAGATTCCTAAACTTGCACAAGTGTATCACATATTTTGAGAGAGAATGCACAATTGTGTTACTTGGGTCCGTGAACTTGATAAGTGAACTTTTGATTCCATTTGAGCTTGTACATGTGAGTCAAGACAGGTCGAGACCTGATTTAGTTAACAAAAGGAGATGACATGACAACTTTAACACATGCAGAGAATTGAATGAAAAATAGAATCCAATCACCAAATCAGCCAATGTGATAACTAGGCGAGCATCATTGCTAGCTAAGTTGGGTTTGGACCTAACTCGAATCACCTGTAAAAGTTGAGGGACCTAAAAGTTTTGCTGTCAAGTTCAAAGGACCCAAGGGACGTAGCAGTGCCTTCTTATATTTCTTTGAGTGTGCAGCTGTGATAACTTGAGCTTTGGTTCAAATGCACATTTTAAATAGGAAAGGACAAGTCGGTTGTCTGGTGGAGCATCCAAGACCACATATCTGCACTTGGAGATTCCTCGAAAAGTGAGTCTTCCCCTGGGGCATCAGGCAGCAAGCAGTCTGGCAAAACCGCGAATGAAAAGGATAGTCCTAAAGTTGATCCTCGAGGTGTATTCCACGGGCATGATAGCACCGTTGAAGATGTGCAGTTCTGCCCTTCTAGGTAAATAGGTTACTCTGTTTTTCTGGTTTGCCTTCAAGGTATTGCATGGGTACAGCTCACTAGCATATGTATTACATTGTGTAGGCTTTGAACTACACATGGTCATTTTCTACTTGGCTAATACAGTGTTTTTAACGATTAATTAATAATATCTGTCACTGTTGTAAACGGATGGTGTGATGCGTGATTTTCCCCCATCTGTATGTTTTGTCTTACAGTTTTTTTTGGATGAAGTGCACAGGAGTTCTGTAGTGTGGGTGATGATGCTTGTCTTATTCTTTGGGATGCTCGGACTGGTACAAGCCCAGCTGTTAAGGTGACATTCTTTTCTATCTTAAGTGGATTAACATTGTTTTACTCATAATTTTGAAATGCATGCTTCAATGTAATACCTCCTCTTTCGTAATAACTAATAACATCGTTTAACTTGAAGAGGTGATGGTCACTAATGAAACCAGATGATTTATAATGGTCAATCTTGCCTCACATGGAATGATTCTTTTGGGGCATGCTTGGTTTCCTTGCCCACCCAAGAGTGAGCAAGACTCCGAGAGTCTTGCTCCCTCTTGGGTGGGCAAGGGAACTAAACATGCCTGCTTGCCCTCTAGCAAGGTTGGGCAAGAGAACCAAACATTCCCTAGTCAACTTAGCTCACCATATTTTAATTGGGTGTATGGAACTTATGGTTTTTCAATGGTTCTTCATTTTTATTACCGTAGCCAACATATATTGCCTCTGATTGAATGAGTCTTCGACTAGAGGAGGACTGATTGTTAAGTTGCTGCAACCAGCTTTTATTTATCTTGTTCCAAAGCGGCTGAAATATTGTTTCAAGTATAGTGTACCTTTTTCTTCTAAACATATGGAGTGACCCAATGTTGAAACTGCTTTCTTCTTGATGTCCAGGTTGAGAAAGCTCATGGTGGAGATGTTCATTGTATTGACTGGAATCTCCATGATGTTAACTATATCTTAACTGGGTATGATGACATGAAGGCTTTCTTAGTTCTGCATAATATGTTATGAGATCTGTACTTAGTTTATTTTAATATTTCATATGGACTTCTATCTACGTTTGTCAATTATTTACACATTTGAGTAAGGTGGTTTCTCTTTATATTCAGTTCTGCCGATAATTCCGTTCGTATGTGGGACCGACGGAATCTAGGTTCTGGAGGAGCTGGTTCTCCAATTCACAAATTCGAGGGTCATAAAGCTGCTGTTCTTTGTGTTCAGGCATGTATAGAGAATACATTGGTTATCTCTATGTTCTTTTTATGTAGTTATGGTCACTGTTCATGTTATTTCTGTATGTTTTTGGCTCTAATTTAAACCTTGTGCATTCCAGTGGTCACCTGACAAAGCATCTGTTTTTGGAAGCTCTGCAGAAGATGGTTACTTAAACGTGTGGGATCATGAGAAGGTATCTGTTTATATACATATCTTCTCGTACACTGGGTGAACTATTTTGTCTCTTCTGAGAACCTTGTAGAATGATTGGCGATGGGAGCTCACTCGCCTGTTGTTTCTTTCTCTCATGTAGTTTTTTATTAGTCTGAGACTAATAAAGGTTTCTTGTGATATAGGTTGGGAAGAAGAAAAATACCAATTCACCCGCTGGGCTTTTCTTTCAACATGCTGGTCATAGGTACATTGTCTTACCAATGAAACTTACCTTTCCATATGTGATACATGAAACTCAAAATCCACCCCTTTTTTTCCTTCAAATGGTTATGCCATGTTTGTTGGCATTTTCTCCCTGTCACATCGCTGAAGCACTTGAAGAAATGTCTTTCTTGCATGACAGTTTTAGGTTGTATCTTTTCTTTGCGCATCAGTAGGCAGTTTAGCTAATATCCTCTGTTCCAATCATGAGTACCTTTGCTGATATTTTTATGAAGCTGTATTTTTCTCAGTTAAAGTTTGACTAGAGAATAAAAAAGGGGGGACTTAAATCTACTCATTTCTCTCTGACTTAGGCTGACAGATGAAATTGCAATTGTAAAATAGAACGGATCTGAGAAGCCCAGTGTTCACCTAGGCGCTAGGCGCTAGGTGGGCGGTGGGTGGCCGCCTAGCGCCTAGGCGGGGCCTAGGCGGCCGAATAGAATTGCAAGATAATCGTCCTAGTATCAGTCCAAGCAAGTGGGATAAACACAAAATGCAAGTATTAATCCATGCTTATGTATATATTACATATATGTATGTATATGTGTAATTTACTAATTTACAATCATAATTACTATAATGCTACAGTAACAGTACTGCTACTAAGTACTAATAAAACACACTGCTACAGTACAGTAGTACAGTACTAGTGTACTACTAAGTACCAATAAATCACACACTGCTAATTACTAATATAGTAATACTCTTTGAAGTATTCATACTTGTACTATATTTTACAAAGCAAAGCTACCAATACTAATTAATTTCATGCGGTACCACCCACTAGCCGACTAGTACTACTACTACTGCGCACAAAGCTACTAATCGACTCAGCTACCATCGATTCATCGCCTCACTACCACCGAAGCGGTGACACCGACTACTCATGTTGCAAGAAAGATCACAAGACAAGAGGCGGCGCAGATCCAACGGCGAGGCGCAGAGAGGAAGCAGGCCAGCGAGACGGGGAGGCGAGGCGCACAAGAGGCGGCGCAGGGGGACCGGGGAGAAGCTGCGCGACGACGACGGCGGCAAAGAATCGGCGGCGAACCGGGAGAAGTTGCGCTCGACGACGGGAGCGGGAGGAGGCTGCGCGACGGCGACGGGGAGCCGGGAGGGGCTGCGCGATGGCGACGGAGAACCAGAGGAGGTGGCGGCAGCATGACGCGACGACGGAGAACCAGATCCGCTTAGCACGCCTCCCGACCATGCGCCGCTGGGACCGCTGCAGAATCGCCTCGCGCCGCCCAGCTTCAGCTAGGCGCTCAACCCGCCTAGCTCTCCAACTGGCACCAAGGCGCGGCGGTCAGGCTACGCCCGGCGCCCGCCTAGGGGATCACTGGAGAAGCCCAAGAGGGAAACAAGACTTGATTTCGGTCGACTCTCCATTGTCATAGCCAAGCCATTTTTTTCTGCAGCAGGGGGGGGCTGGTAACACCAGTGTAATGTCACTTTGTTCCTTCTCCAGCTTTTGGCAATGTCAATATAACATGACATACGTCGTCCTATTCATTTTTTACCCTTTCTTTTGTGCAACGAAGAACCGATACTTAGTTGATTATAGGTTTATTGCCCTGTACCGTATATGAAATGCGTTGTATGACTTTTTCCAATTGATTTGGACACTGTCATACATTGAGGGGAAGTCTTCAGTCAGGTGCAGTGGAGACTGATTGGATCTGTAGGAACGGTCTTCAAACCATTCTATCAAGGAAATTGATGTTGCATTTTCATTGTTCAATAATCATTTATTTCATCCTTTTCACCTTTGCAGGGATAAGATTGTAGACTTCCACTGGAACTCGTCAGATCCTTGGACCATTGTGAGTGTCTCTGATGATGGTGAGAGCACTGGTGGAGGTGGAACATTGCAGGTACTTCTCTTTCTTGAAATTGTCTACGCTGTGTAAACCACAGACAAGAACTGTACTTTCATAGCTAATTGCAACAATTATGGACCTATGCCGTGTTGCCTTTTGTCTGGTACCATACTTGTTCTGTTCTTATTGATGCTTTACTGATACAGATATGGCGCATGAGTGATTTGATCTACCGGCCAGAGGAGGAGGTTCTTACAGAGCTGGAGAACTTCAAGTCTCACCTGGCCAGCTGCACTCCGAGGACTTGAATTATGCGATAGTCTGTGAAACCCAATCCTGTAATAACTCTAGTAGGTATCGTAGCTTTATGTCCATTTCAAACATTGGTTCTGAAGCTGAACCTAGACTTGTACCCTTAAGGTGCTGATGAGCTTATGTTAACTTGTTGTATGACTCAAATTGGTATGCTCGTGCAAACACAGGGGAGCTGAATTTCTCTGTAGGCAGACTATCGGGGTATTGTGAAACATTATTCTGGAAACTTCTGTTGGACCTAACGAGCTTGTTTGCGAGGAGCTTGCCTTGATGACTTGATCAGATGGTTCGTCAAATAGATCTGACCGACGACTATGTGCTTGATTGTATCGTTGGTTATTCCCTGAAACATCGCTTATTGCATTTGAAAGTTACTTACCTCTGCGCATTTGAGCTTGTCGGTATGCGCGTTCTTGTGTGATTATTGCAGTTGCAGAGGTTGTATCAGAAGAGGTCATTTAGGGCACATATTTCCGCATCGTTCAAGCAAGATTCTGCTGCATGGTTCAAAAAAGATGTGTTTATATAGTTGTGTATTATATTAACTAAAATGATGTTAAGAAAAGCCTCCATGTTCAGTTGTTTTGAGAGGCTAGAGATTTACATCAATTATATTTGGGGACACCGATGATACTCCCTATTCTACATCTCACAATGCAAGGAGTATTTTGCGCAACTGAGAGTATATATGTGTAGTATATGAGTATATAAGATCACTTAGGTGGTATTTACACTATTTTAAGAGTGATATGTAAAATTTTTTAGACAGTTTTTTTATGTGCGAATATGAAAGTATTTACAAAATATGCTAAAAACTATGAACTATTTTGTAAATTTTTTTATGTGGTTCGCATTGGAGTATTTTATAATTAGTATATGAGTATACCTAAAGTGATAAAGAAGTATATCAAGTTCTTTTAAGTGGTATATCAGAAGTGGGAGTAACTACATCCGGAGTAGAAGGTGGGTGTGTGTGGGTGTGTGCGTGTGTAGCTGTATATCATAAGCATTAGGGTTGCACAATGAATGCAACTCTATTTTAGACTATAACATGTATGTTGTACTTCCTCCAGTCACAAAAGGTAGTTGTTTTGGATATTGATATAGTCTCTAAAATACCACTCATTTTTATTATAATATATTTATAAAACCTAACAAAATTATAATATTATGAAAGTACTTTTCGAGATAAATCTACACATCATTTTTACGCGTCCAATCTAAATATTTAAAATGATATTGATAGTCAAAGTTATAATGTTTGACTGCACATAATCCAGAACGACTTTCTTCTGTGATTTGAGGGAGTAGTATTTAACCACCCACATTTGCACAGAAAATTAGGCTAGTTATATAAAAAAAGAATATAAGCACTATTGAAAAGCGACTGCAATGCCAAACAAACGATGTATTGTCTGATTACAGCCAAGGCCTCTCATTGCCTTTCTGTTACGCTTCTATTTAAAATGAAAAACAAAGAAGGGAGTGGCATTTTTTTTTAAAGAAATGGCAAGAGAATTGTCATTATTGCATTAAAGGACTTGTTCATAATCTATAGAAAGCAATACAAGGGGAGCATCTCTCCCCAGGCGCTCGGCAGAAACCCTGGATGTAGCTCGATGAGGCGTGTTCCAAGCCGAAGCAAAATTGTAGTGAAGACATGCATCCAAGACAAATAAACCTAATCCTTGAGTCCCCCAAAAGGAGGTCTAGAATCGATGTGAGTTGGTTTCCTCTCGGGCCTCTCGCTCTCTTCCCCTGGCGATCATGAGCCCTGATGGAGCCTTTCTCTGTAGTGGGCCTTGCAGACCATTACTAAACCTTGTTTCCTCTTTCTCCATCCGCTTCACCATTCATGGCTTCAGCCCCAGATGGAGTTTGTCCAGCGGCCTTCCTATTGTCGCCTGACTCAGGTGTAGTGCTTTGGTGACGATGTTTGTCTCGGGGCAGAGATCACCGGACCAGGCGTGCAGGCCAGACCCTAGAGAGGCGCCTGAACTGAGGGAAGAAGTTTGCAGCTACCAGCATCGGTGTTGTGATAATCAATCTTTCCACCCCGTTGAAGGGAACGCCAGCCTAACATTTTGCCAAATGTACTGTTGTCGGTTTTCGTACTATAGCTCGACAGCGTAGTTCTTTTGATGTTGTTTTTTTTAATGAACCGGCAGGAGGGTTGCCCGTTATATTAATAAATAAGGAGCGGAACGAATCTGCATGGAGCCAGAGTTAAAGAAAACAAGTCCTTAATTACAAAGAACTAAAAAACTCCAAAGATTTAGCCCCCGCAAGGAACCAAGCTCTTCCCTCCTCCTTGATATTAGCTAGGAGATCTAGAGGCGTTGTTGTTGTATTGTTGAAGATTCTCGCGTTTCACTCCTTCCAAAGTTCCCAAGAAATGAAGATCATGGTCGTCGTCCTGATCTTCCTAAGGGAACCTGTCGTCTTTGCCACGTTGAGCCACCAGTCTAGGATGTTCGTGCAAGGGGGCCAGGTGGAGGGTTGAAGGCTTTCAATTCCTGTCCAGTCCGCCATGAGCTTCCAAATGCGACCAGAGAATCGACATTGTGCAAAGAGGTTCTTTTGATGTTGTTGTTGCATCTAGCCGGCGAGGACCCGTTTTCCTTATGATCTCCCCTGCCGCGCTTGTCATCACCTGGCAGGTTGGAGCATCCCTACAAGGTTCGGTCCCGCCGTGCCCCGATCGTCGTCGCGCTGAGCCGGCCTTCGTGAGAGCGCGATGTCTCCTGCCGGCGATTTCTTTGATGATTGCTACCGTCCTATCAACTGGCCTTCGTGAGAGCGCGATGTCTCCTGCCGGCGATTTCTTTGATGATTGCTACCATCCTATCAACTTGTTTCTTTGGTGTTGAAAAATCCTTCTGTTTCTTTCTTTCCAAAGTTGCCAAAATGTTAGAATCACTAGTGAGCTTTGGCCTTTCCTACCATGCCCGTTTCTCTCCGCGATACTGCCAACCACCAATCCAAGACGGTCTCATGTGCGTCCCCTTGTGTCGGAAGTATGTTGCTATGTTGCTATTGTGGTTCATACTCTTTTGGTATAGGCACATTTCAGAAACAAGTGAAGGGATGTTTCAGGGTTGTTTGTACAAAACGGGCACCAAAAATTATTTAGCATGTGTCGTCTTGCTAATATGTCCGCCGTTGGTAGCCGTTCTTGGACAACTAGCTATGCAAAAAAAAAAATTTTTGTGGCGCCCAAGAGTCCCATGTGAGGCTAACATAGGGTTTTTTTTTTATTGATCCCAGGAATTAAGCCTGGTATGCTGACTTGGCCGTGTATATCTCTGTTGATGTCCATTTCCAAGATATATCATCTGGTACATCTGGTGCGAGTGTCACCTGTGTGATCTTTTTGAAAAGGGGAAAAACCCTGCTTTTAATAGAAAGCATATAAAAGTTCTTTACAAAAGGCCAGGAACAGAAAGTAAAACTGGGAAAACCAGTTTGCAAAGCACGCGCAACAAAAGAGCAACTCAACTGCCAACAGGACTAATACACACTACGAAATCTTCCTACCAGAAACAACCCCACTACCAACTAATCTTTATACAAACTATCAGAAGAGGAATATCTCCTATTACAAAAGTTTTTAACCCATGCTTCAGTTGTTGCCATGAGTCTTCCCAGCTTGTCACCATCATCCCCTTTTAAAAGAACTCGCCAGTGCTACAAACAAGATAAAATTTTGAAGATCACATCTACTGGTTTTTTAATATAAATCCTCTCAAACACCATTTGTTCCTAATTCTCCAAAGAGTCCAGGTCGTAACTGCAAAACTAAACAAAGCAACATTGTAATTATTAGCCCCCTTCTTTTCCAGCCAATTCAGTTGAAAATCATCTAAAGAAGTTGGATGACGTTCCCAGCTAAGAATCTCTTTCATACAAATCTAGAAAAATTTCGATAAACTGCAAGAAAACAAGACATGGTCAATGTTCTCTTCCAAGCCGCACAACAAGCAGTTTGAATTTCCTTTCCAACCCCTCTTCTTGAGCTGATCCAAAGTTTGGACTCTATTCTGATAACAAAGCCATACAAAGATTTTGACCTTCAAAGGAAATTTGTTTTTCCAAAGTTTAAGCATCTTTCTACTATTAACACCCCTAAATAACATATTCTTATACAAAGATTTCACTGAAAAAATCCCAGATTTTTCTAAACACCACACTGGTTTGTCCATGTTACCATCAAGCTCAACCTCCTTAATATCCAACTTAATTTCCTCCCATTGTTGGATTTCTTCTGCCCCAAAACTTCTCCTAAAGAGAATGTCCCAACTGTCGCCTCTCACCCCACCAGCCACACTCATGGAAGGAGACTGGCAAAGGTTGAACAATCTATTGTATTTAATCTTAAAAGAACATTCATTGATCCAGACATCCTCCCAAAAGGAAATATCCTGACCATTCCCCACCTTATACTTCATGCCCAAATTAAAGAGTTCTTTTGACTTTCATAACATTATTCCAGAACTGAGAACCACCTAAAATTCTAGCATCTTTGAACACCCCTGTAGGAAAATACTTTGCTTTTAAAATTTTAAACCAAAGTTCCTTATTAGCTGAGGTAATTCTCCAAATCCATTTAACCATAAGGCAATCATTCATTACCCTTGTGTTTATGATCCCCAAACCACCAAAAAATTTTGGCCTACAAACAACACCCCAGTTAACCATGTGATACTTAAGCTTATCACCAGCTCCTCTCCAAAAGAATCTAGCTCTAATATAGTACATCTTTTTATGAGTCTCTTCGTTAAGTCTATAAAAGCCAATTGTGTAAATTGGAAGACTACTCAAATTACTGTTTACCAGAATCAATCTGCCCCTAGAAGATAACAGATTATTTTTCCAATTATCTAGCCTCTTACCCAGTTTGTTAATCACGTTATCTGCTGTTTTCACCCCTAATCGACTGTTTCCAATTAAAATGCCCAGATATGTCATAGGTAGATGAGCTAACTTGCAGTTGAAAGTGTTTGCTACTCTATTAGCTTCTTCATTATCCACCCCTAACAAAAAAAACTTCACTTTTGTGATAATTTATTTTCAAGCCTGACATCCACTCAAAACAATATAGCAAATATTTCAAGTTCACAAAGTAATCCATCCCATAGTCCAACATGGTCATAGTATCATCTGCATATTGCAGGATTGGGACCCCTCCAGGAATTAAATGAGATATCACCCCCTTAATCAAACCTCTATCTTGAGCTTTGTTAATTATTTCTACTAAAGCATCAGCAGCCAAATTGAAAAGAAGAGGAGATAATGGGTCTCCTTGTCTTAAACCTCTGAAAGTTTTAAAGTAAGGACCCATTTCTCCATTTATATTAATGCTAACATTTCCCCCTTTGACTGAGCTCATCACTATCTGAATCCATTTAGCAGAAAACCCTTTCCTCATCATCACTTCCTCCAAAAACCTCCAATTAATTTTATCATATGCTTTATCAAAGTCCAGTTTAAGAATCACCCCTTTCCTTTTTGAAACTTTAAACTCATGAAAAATCTCATGAAGAATCACCACCGCATCCAAAATATTCTTTCCTTTGATAAAAGGCGATTGACTCTCATTAATTATTTTATCTGCAATTAACCCCAGCCTATTAGCCAAAAGTTTAGTAAGGATCTTAAAGCTGACATTAAGGAGACAAATAGGTCTGTATTGTTTAATGCTATTTGCCTCTTTGAGTTTAGGAATCAGATTAATAACCCCAAAGTTCAACCTTTTCAAATCCAGGTCTCCTGAAGATAGATCTTTAACCAAAGCCATAAACTGATCTTTAACCCCCCCCCCCAACAAAAAAAACACTTTAACAAAAATGCTAGGAAAACCATCTGAACCAGGAGCTGAATTCACAGGTAACTCTTTGATCACCTTCCACACTTCTTCTTCAGTAAAATCGCGAAGCAAGTACAAATTATCTAACTCTGAGACTTTGGAAGAACTGCCGCAAAAGCCCTCTGCCAAACCCACCTCTTGGTCTCCTTCTAGACTAAAAAGTTTTTTTTATTTATAATAGTCATACACATGGTCTCTGATCTCATCTTTATCTTTCAAAATGACCCTTTCATGCTCCAAATTGAAAATGTGATTTTTCCTGCGCCTCCCATTAGCACAATTATGAAAATAACCTGTGTTGGAATCCCCTTGAGTAATCCATTTTACACTTCCTCTTTGCTGCTAATGGCTCTCTTCCACTTCATACAACTTTTCTAAAACAGATTCCAGAGAGTATCTCTAAAACCAATCCTCATAACTCAACCCCCTGAAATCTGCCTCAGAATCCAATTGTTTAATCTGCTCCAGAACACTTTTCTTCTGCAGCTTGTACTCCCTATTTAAATTGGCTCCCCACCCTCTCAAAAAACTTCTTAAGGATGCTATGTATCTATTCCATTTATCTATAGAATAACAGTCTTCTGAAGCTCTATTATTAATCTTACCCTATTTATTCTGAATTAAACCCCTAAAATTCTCATAACATAACCAATTTTTTCAAAGAAAAATCTTCTTGTCTTAATTTTGTCTCCCTTCCCAAAATCCAACAAAAGAGGACAATGATCTGATCCAATTCTCACCAGATTGGCACATGGTGAAGAGGGAATTTGTGATGATGTGACATTATTAATAATGCCACCTGTGTGATCTCGGGGGTGGCATTATTAATCCGTTCTTGTGCTTCTTACGAATGGATGAATAATGAATTCAAATTGACGGACATCCTTGCAACTTGAAAGATGGACATGTGCATGCATATGCTGATGAGAGCTCATATGTTGCCGGGACTTCTCAGCAGCGCTATTGGCGTTAATTCGCGGTAGGTCGAGTCAGGTTGACCTGCCGCCACCGGAGCTGGTCGTGGCACGTGACGTGAATCAAGGCGCACACGCCAAGTGGGCTTGTATCACTAGCTGGACGGTTACTCCACGTGGTTCGCTCATCCAGCGGACTGGTAAGCTGGATGGCCGCACACTTGCTCCCCGAGCGCATGCATCTTCGTCAAAATGACGAGGCAACGCGTACCTTTCAAGCTGTTACCGAACCTAATTATATATACAAAAGACTAAATCATTTCTGTAGTGTTTTCATTTTTTATGGGCTATAAATATGAGGACTCCTATTTACAAGTGATACATAGATGAAAAAAAAAATTACGAATCCTCCTTTATACGTCTGTTTTCATTGTCTCTCTCTGGTGTTCATGGTGTAATTGTACTTGTTATTCCACCGATGATTGTTCTGAAAATTCTTCTGATGGATTGTATTATTTAACGCGTTATCGGCACGATTACTCTTCAACGATTGGTATGATACTCCTAATCTTTTTGTTGCTAGATTAATCTCGTTGATTAACTTTGCTAATCCCCGAGATCTAATCGGTCGGTTTTTTACTCGGGTTTATTGTTCAGTTTATATGAATTGTGTTTGTGTTCATTACTTGCTGTTCATACAACGAGAAAAAAATGTAAATAGCGTGCGTGCGTGCGCCTAGACGCCGGTGATCACAAGACCCGCCATCACAGAAGCCCGCCATTGCGCCACGCCAGCCGCTTGCGCGCCACCAACGCTACTGCTTTTTAGGTTGCGCATAGGCCACAGACGCTGGTTATTGTGCCGTAGCAGAGCACTCGCCGTTCGCTCGCTCGCTGCTGCTGCGGCGTTCGAGGCGCTCTTCGTCTTTTTCGTCGCCGTGCCACCATCGCCTTCGTCGCCCCTTGCCGCTGTTCTGCGCGCTGCTGCACCTTGCCGCCGCCGCCCGCTTGTCTGCACCGACTCGCCACCCGACGCGATGCCTCCACGCCGTCGCCGCGCTTGCTCGGTTTCAACGCACCGCCGCAAGCACCGCCCACACGCCGCCACGCCATGAAGCCTCCTAGTCACCGCCACCGCCACAACCAAGACGCGCCTCTGTCGCCGCCGCCGCAGGCAAGACTCTCCGGCGTCGCCGCCATCACATCGGGTGTCACTAGGGGAAACCCTAGTGGCCCTGATGGTCTTGCCAATGTGGGCGGGGAAAAATCAATGCGGCCCAAATGAGGCAATGATGTTTGGAAAATTTGCGGAGACAACCCTCGAATTTTAGGAAAATTATGAGAAAAAATTGCAGTATAAAGTTTTTTCGCAACCCCCCCCCCGAAGTTTTGGAATTCTACCGTGTCATTCGGATATAAATTTTTTTGCAGTAAGCCCCTGAAGTTCTGATGATTTGCTCTAGTAATGTGCGGCTTGAGCTATTTTCGGTTAAAACCCTGAAGTTTTTAATAACCCTGAGAATTAATTTGTAAATTCTGAAAAATTCATTTTAAATCCTAGAAACCAATTTTTTAGGTATACGAACTTCCATAAATTGTGAAACCTTAGACCTAGTACACCTTGGAAGCATCGTAATTTTATGGTTTTTCCCTTGGTTTTGTGTGTTTGGAAAATTAATTAACGGGTTTAGTAATTCTGAAAATTGCTCTCAAACCTTAACAATTATCAGAAAAATCCTAAAAAATACCAGGAAAATTACGGGAAATGTATAAATTATCTACTGAATAGATAAAATTAATATTTACTATTTTGCACTTGTTTCATGCATTTAAAATGCTTTACCGACTATAATCATAGAAAATTGCATGGATTGTGTGGGACATGTTTGACATCGCTAAATGGATATTTGTTTGTCCTGGATGACATCAATGATAAGCCCATGTTATGCTCTATGGAGACCTGTAGCAATCTCCTAATTATTCCTTAACTTTGTAAGGATGTCGTTTTCTTGCACGAGTTGTATTAGTAGTATAGATTCAACTCCTGTCGAACTTGGTCCTGCTCATGAAAAGTATATCTTATCTTTCGCTGTAGGCTGAAACCTTATGTATTAAATTGTTATTTCCCAGATACCATAAATAAATTAATGGTCTAAATTGTTTTATTAAAGTCTTATCTCCTGCTGAATAGTTGATTCAATCTGCTTAATAGAACATATTGCCAGTAGCATACTTTACCTGTGGTAAATTAATCTTACATAGAATAAAATTTTGTAATCAGTATGCCTGAAAATTGAATTTTTTTGACATGCCTTGCTAAAAAATATTGTACATGTGCTCTTGATATCTAATAAGCCTCAATTCACTAGCTTGTGGTGCATGGATGGCCAGATAGCAAAAGAGAAACTATTTTTCTCAGTGGCACCAGAACAAACCTAGTCATATGTTGATCTCTGATGGATCACTTTGGCTAGTAAACAACATACTCCTCAAATAAGTACAAAATAACTTCAACTATAAGACTTGGAGTCCACATAACACTATCATCCACCATTGTTTTCTTAATTGAAGGATTTTGTAAGCAGAATATTACAGAGTATATATTGGTTTCACAGTAATAAAATTGTACTCCTATTGAAGTATGATTGCAAATCTTTAACTCCGAGTTGATTTCAAGCAAATGCTTGATGCACATGCTATCACTTGAGATTTTATAGTTGGCATGAAATGGGGAGGAAATAGGGCTTGTGTGAGATATTGGAAGTTAAGAGGCATAGGAAAATTGTTCAAAACAAGAGTCATGGCAGACACAGTGGCATATCCTAGGTCAAAGCCAGAAGTAAATTAGCCCGAAGCAATAAATTAATCTAGTTTATTTTGGGAGATAATTAAAGTCAATTGCATGATTATTATCCTTATCTAGTTGATATGGAAAATGACTTTTACGCCATTGCCGATACCCATGCTATTGGCAACCACAATCATTGTTGCCCACAAAGGGCAATTGGTTTATGTCTTGAGTAATATGTTAACCGCTAACATGAGGGAATGCACATGGCAAATCGACGACCACTTGATGCAGTCGCATATATGCCATGTTCAGCTATGCACCGTAGTGTGCCATACTCACCAGAAATGATACATGCATAAATTGGTAAGTGCAGTTTGCAACTGCATCACCACCAGAAGCCATATCACTTGCTTGAAACAAATATAGTTCCTAAAAGAAAGATGACCTATTGGACTTTGTTGATCCTGAATGATCTAAATTTGGCATGATGATTCGGGCATTACAAATTAAAAATAAGGCATACAATTTATCACCCTTAATTAAATTTGGTGTTCCTATTGAACAATAAATATTCTCGTCGAATAGTTATACTATTTGGGTGATTCAACTAGATTTGAAGTCCAGAAGAAAATCTAGTATTTTCGTGCAGATTAACTATGGTCAAATATTTTATGTTCCAGCATATTATTTATGTTTTCGAAGAGCAACTTGTAGTTTTATGCTGTTAGAACACACTGCTTATGATCATAATAGATGAGGATGTAATAATTCTCATTTATTTATTTATCTATAATTATTATTATAGATATTAACATCGCCATATTAGTCTTAAGTATACCCCTTAATATTTATAAGGGAGAGGTCAAGCTACTTGGTCATAAACCACCCCATGGTCATGAGTCTTCTTACGACCATGGTATAGTCGTAAGCCTTTCTACGACTATCGAGCAGTCATAAGATCTTCTACGACTTGGTTGACTTCGACCAGCCTGGCTTCGACAACCCTGCAATTGATAGGGCTTGCTGACTTGTGGGCCTAATCAGTTAGGGAGTATTATGCGCCATGTTCAACACATGGGGTACTTAGTATACACTATTACTCCATGTGAGTAACCGCATGAATAGATTTTGTCTCTGACAACAACTGTCTAGCAACATGGGGGTGCCACGTCTCTGGCGACAACTTCCATCAAGCGGTTCGTTAATTGGAACGTTGGGACGCCTCTTCGTCTAGAGAAACTGTCACCTCTTTATACGCTATATAAGGTTGAAGTCAGAAGGCAGAAGGGGGCAAGCGCAATATAGAGTACAAGCCCTAGTCTTTCTCTTGATTGTAATCAACATACTCAATATAGCCATACAGGAGTAAGGTTGTTATTCTCTCTGGAGAAGGCTTGAACCTGTATAAAATTCCCGTGTCATTCTCTGCATGATTCTTATCTAGGAGACCATCCGAATCAAATAATCATATGTAAGATCAGTTCTAGATCACCGACAATAATAAAATATGTTGCATAATTATAAACTTGAAGTTTAATGATCCAAATTATTTGAAATAAGGTATGCGTAATTGGATAAAAAATCAGGCAAATAATAATGAAGCTAGTCTATATAATAAGTCTACCAACTCTCGGACCCCCATATGGGACCTTCGTCGGAGATTAACGACCAACCCGAAGTTCGACTATCTTACAGAATATTAGGATCATGCAGTTTTCTTGTCACTGTACTGATAAAAGTCTAGCTCACTGCATATAATTATCAAACCCCTTGTTGAAATAAGTGCGTGTTGGAGGAATCAAACATTTCCCACATGTTATCACTACTGTAGCATATACATTTGGGCCACTACCAGTTGTTGGAGATCATGTCGGATCTAAAATTCAATCAATCTTGTGCCCATGATTGGGGAATTTTGTAGTATGCTATTTGACGAGGATATAATAATCCCTGGTCATAAGTTCTCCTACGACCAGCACCTAGTCGTAAGATCTTCTACGACAATCCCCGCAAGTACTGTGTAAGTGGTCGAAGC